>JAOSBO010030352.1:0-30900 GCA_027563915.1 Erythroxylum rotundifolium | reverse complement strand
AACAATAATTATTATAATAATTATAATTATAATAATAATTGTTGTTGTTGTTGTTGTTGTTGTTGTTGTTGTTGTTGCTGCTGCTGCTGCTGCTGGTGTTGTTGTTATTATTATTATTATTTATTATTATTATTATTATTATTATTATTATTATTATTATTATTATTATTGTTATTGTTATTATTATTATTCTGCTGGCCTTCGAGTTATGAATAGAGCTAGTAGTCAGTTGAGAACATGATATAGCTGAGTAACGGATCGACACGAATCATAAATGTGTGCCTCCGTGTCAAAAAATTATAATGACGTTCTAACCAAGCAGTTAAATAAAAAAATGACTTAGTCGAGTAACTAGATCGACTTTCATCACCAATGTTTGCCTCCGAGTAAAAGACTAGGTCCTTATTTAAAAAAATGTGTGTTTGCTAATAAGAACCTATTGAACTTGTAATAGCTTAACTTTTCATCAAACGTACTTAGGAGTAGTTATAGAGTCTGAATGACCAAAGAATTATTAATGTATTTGTGCAATTGAAAATTGTAAGTAAATTAACAGTTGAATCAAGATTAATCTGTATATTTAGTTCAAAGCCCCAAGATGTAGATTTTACATATTAATGAATTTAAATAACTTAAATGATTGTGATTAAATTTAAATTTATTTCATGAAGTTGAAGCCATTGTCTCATTACTACATTGTATGTTTTCTATTGTGTGTTTGTTGTTTAGTTCGCTTGAGGACAAGAAAACATTTAAATGTGGGGATGTTGATAAGTGTGATTTGCATCATATTTTAGGGCTTAATTTGTTATGTATTTAAGTGTTAATTTAATCATTTAGTACAGATTTGTAGAATTATGTTTGTTTGTTAACTAATTGTGTTTAAGTGTTTTCTATGGGTTAGTCAAGTATTTGAGCTTAAATATTATGTTTTTGAGATACCATGATGTGTTTGTTGGTGTTTCAGGGTCAATGTCAAAGAATGGAGAAGTTTCAGAGACATTTGGGCCGAAATAATGACCCAAGATCGTGGCATTATAGGCCAAGATCGTGACAGAAGCACAACAGACAACCCACGATCATGGCCTGATTGCCATGATTGTGACTGAAAGCCTAGATCAGGGCCACGATCAGCATCAGGCAGACACGCAAACAAATAAAAATGTTAAGTTTCAAGGAATTTTTCAGATCTTTTTGACCCTGGAAAAATCCTAGGGCTGCCAAGGTATTTAAAAAACAAGAAGAACACAAAGAAAGAACTTTTGCATTAGCCATCAATTGAGAAACCTTAGAGAGTTCGTTGAGAGATTGAGAAAGAGAAAAAGGAAGAGAGACATAGAGAAGAAGCCTATACGAAGTACTTCTCGGAGCAAGAGGTTTCCTGTCATTACTGCCTCCATCATCCATTCTAATTTTTATTTTTGATGTAGTTTCAATTTTATGATTATATAGAATTGGGATGGCCATTGATGATAGAATTGTTGAATGTTGAGAATTGTCTAAACTCACCTTTAGGTTAATTTATCAATGATTTAATGAAATTCGATTGATTGTGTTTTATTGGATTATTTTTATTTAAATTCTACTCTTGCATAATTCAATGATAAACTGAGAGTGTAAACTGAGTAAAAATCATTAAATTGGGCTAATGAGAGTTAGATAATTTAATAGAGCGAGAATTAAATCAAATCAGTAAATTTGTGTTCAGAGAGATCTTGCTTAAGTTTTCGATAGTTTAGGACAATTTCAGATCTAATTTAGGTTTTGGATAGATTGTTAATCAGGAGACCGCAATTCCCAAAATCTAATTAAGGTTTATAAATTAGGTTTAATTATTATAACTCGAGAGAGAGTAATCAACCTTAGGACCGTCTAGAATTGGTAATCTAATAATTCATAATCGGTTACATTTTTATTTCAGTCAGTAGGTTGATTCTTGATTAGTTATTGCATATGCTATTTGTTTATATTTTCAATTTTGATTCTTTAAATTTATTGTGTGATTGAAATAAATTCATGTTTTAGTTTTGTTCATTTTGAGTTATTGCGAATTGTTTGGGCCTTAGATTTTAGGATTAGATTAACTTTCTTGTGGGACCGACACCTTAGGTACTACGAGAATGACCTGTGCTCTTACAGAATATGGAGGTTTATTATTAGAACTTTGTCTTATAGGAAACCTGTGATCAAGTACTTGAACTTCCTTCCATTTATCTATAAAAATAAAGGAAGACATATATCATAATAAAGAACACATAACTTTATTATCAACTACTATCATAAAATATGTATTGTTTAACTCAAAAGTTCAAATTAACGTAATTACATAATACACTTATACATCTTATATAATATAACTCATTTTGTATGATTACATCACATACAATTCAATTTCATCCAACACGATTCACTAATAAGTCAAAAACCAATAATTTAAGTATTTAACATACACAATTCAATTTCGTCTAACACAATTTACTAAAAAATGATAAACCAATAATTCAAGTATTCAACATAAATAATTACATAATAAACATATACATTTCATATAATAAAACTCGTTTTGTATGATTACATCATATATAATTCCTTTCATCCAACATAATTCACCATAAGTCAAAAACCAACCATTCAAATATTCAATATACACAATAACACAATACACTTAATAGGCATCAACTTGAATATGTTTGAGGACAAATATAAAAAATTACATACATGAAGTGAATTGAACTTAATAAATAAAGAGATTTTTTGCTTTATTATGTATGACTTAAATATGATATTATTCATTTAGTCTTTTTAACATAAATGAGTTTGTCCATTCACTTAACAAATATATCGAGTATTAGGGACTAAAAAATGCCAACTTATGTCTGGCAAAAAACTTTTCTTCCCTTTACTCAATTTACAAAACAAAGTTTAACTTTAAATATCTATTAAGATACTAGAGAAATATTTTATTGATGTTTAAGATTAAACTATCAAACATTTTACTAAATAATTTCAATTTGATTCGACCCACAATAGCAGGTATCATCAATGGTAAGTTTTTTTTAATAGTAGATAATTTAATGTATTAAGAGAAAATTAAAAAAACTTTATAAATTTCAAAAATTTATAGAAATTTGATTAGAATTTAAAAAATATTAAATTCACATTTAATTTATTTTAATTTAATTAATAACAAGTACATACTTATTTAATATTGTATGTTCAACACTTTTCAAAGCAAAATTGAAGAGGATAAACTTAATCAACATTCTAAAAAACATCATTATATTAAATTTGAATAATATCTTGTAAAGTATAAATATATACAAACAGTTAAAATTTTCAAGTTTCAAACCCAAATTTTTCAATCCAATTATTTTCTTTATAAATTGATAATGCCTAAATTACATTCAAATTAAACCAACTTACACAAATATTTCTAACTTTCAAACTTAAATTTCTTAAATCTCAACTCACACAAACAATTCCAACTTTCAAGGCATTCACAAATTCCATATGGCACAACACAACCAAAACACTGTGCAAATGCAATTCAAAAGTAGGAAAAAGGGATTCAAAACACACTCAAAAAAACAAAAAAATTGCAATTTGATTCAGTGAGTTGAATCGGTTTATTTAAGTTGGGATGGTTTTCTTAGTTCAGGTTGGGTCAAAAAACCAAATGTAAAAATTATTGTTTCAACATTAAGAGAGCAACGACCAACAATGGTGGAGGAGAGCAAGGGTTAGGTACAATGGGAAGGGAGAGCATTAGGTGGAGGATGTGTGATGGAGAAGGAGACTAGTAAGCGAAGTAAGAGCAGTAGCCAGTAGAGCCGGGGGGGGGGGGGGTTAGGGTAGAGAGTAACAACCATTGGGTGGTGGCATCATGATGGTTAGAAGAATAATGAATACAGAAGTCGACAATGAGAGGTTATGTTGAGAGGAGAGAGAAACATTTTTTAGATTTTGTGAGGGAGAGAGTTTGCAGTGGGTTGGGTATTTTTATTAAAATACCTACCAAGTACTAGTTAGTATTGTCGTGTCACCACCTGATGGTTGCTACGCTCTACGCCAATCGCTGGTCACCACCCAATGGTTGGAAGAATAATGAGTAAAGAAGACAACAATGGGAGGTTATGTTGAGAGGAGAGAGAAACATCTTTAGATTTTATGGGGGAGAGAGTCTGCAGGTGGGTTGGGTATTTTTGTTAAAATTCTATTTTGTAATTTAGTCCCTAAAATTTTTAAAATTTTAAACTTCTGGTATTGGCTAATAACTAAGATTGGTACCAAAAAAGGTAATTTTATATCATTTTTCAGTCAGTATCTATTGGTATAACACAAAATTCAATACATTGGACATAGTCGTATAGTTGATCATTTAAGTCACAAACTCTTTAAAATTCAATGGACATAGGCATGTAAGTATTCATGGACTTATATGATCATGTACACAGTCATATTTAACTGTGTAAGTCTACATAGGCTTGTCTAGTTAATGTGTAACTGAATATGTGTGAAAAAAATTTAGAAGATCCAAAATGTACAAGATTGTGTCCAGAGACTATGAAAGTCTGTATGACTATGCATATCATAAAAAGTTGATGGAAAAACTTAAACATTGATCACTAATAGTTAAAAATTTTGACACGCATACCATAAACACGATACTTTTTATCCTAAAACTAAATTATGTCAAAAATTAATAAAATCCTATGCTAACACTAAATTACAAACAAAATGAAATGAAAATAAAACCTATACTAATTCTTAGGTTGCCTCCTAAGTAGAGCTTATTTAATGATGTTAACTTGATGTAGTTTTCACCTTTACCTTCAACTTGGGTTTATAATTAGTAGTTAGCATCTATTGGCTTTCGCATATAACAATTTAATGGCCTATGAGTAAGCCATATATTGTAAGATAGTAACAAAAACATAATGTATGAAATTGATTAAACTAATTGACTTTATTAATGCACTTTTCGATAATAAACTGTTACTAAAACAAGGAATAATAAATTTTCCTGAATCTTAAGTTGACTACAACAATTTGCCTTGTTTGAGGTAGAAACCATCTTTACCTAAGGCAACTACTAATAATTCATCAATATTTTCTATAATTGGCTCCTCCTCTTGCCTTTTGAAACATTCATCAACTACCTTAATTTTCATGCAAGAGCTATCCTCTTTTGGATTCTTCAAAACTTTGTTCATATCCAATTCCATTTGTTTATCATCAATTCGAATGATGAGTTCCATTTATGGACATCAACCAAAGCTCTTCTTTTATTTACAAATGGCCTATCAAAAATTAATGGACAATTTTAATCCTCTTCAAAGTCCAGCATGACGAAATCCACAAGAATAATAAACTTTTTTCACTTTTGCTGACACATCTTCTATCACACCAATTGGTTTCTTTATAGATTGATCTAACAACTAAATAAGCAAGAATGTCTTCTTAACATCTTATAGCCACAATTTCCTAAAATAAGATTAATACTTGCACCTAACTCACATAAACATTTCGAGAATTCTAAATTACTACTTAGATAGGGTATAATAAAGCTCCCTAGATATTTCAACTTTGAGAGTCTTTGTTTGATAATTATGGAGCAGTAACTTTCTATCGTAGAGACCATTTTGTTTTCATCCTAAGTTTACTTATTTGGTAAGATGTCTTTGAGAAACTTTGCGTACTTGGGTATACTTGATAGTTGTGTTTTGTATGCTATTTTAGGATGTGATTTGTTATGCAATTAGTGTGAATTTGAGTGTTGAGTGTGCATTTAGGTGTAATTACGTTAGTTTGTGTGTGTAAGTGATTTTTATAGGTTAGTTTGAATCTTTGAGTTTAATTGTTATATTTTTGAGGTACCCTGATGTGTGTACTAGTGTTACAGGGCAAGTAGGGAAGAACGGTGAAGATTTGAAGAGTTTCGAGCCAAAAGAAATTGGCCACGATCATGATAGAAAAGGAAGAGCCAGCAGCAGCCTAGCCACGATTGTTTACATTGGGCCACGATCATGATAGAAAGCGTTAAGTCAGGCCACGATCATACACATTAGGCCATGATCATGATATAAAGCGTTAAGTCAGGCCACGATCGTATACATTAGGCCATGATCATGATAGAAAGGTTGAAACGCCAGCCACAATCGTGACATGCAGGGCCACAATTGTGCCCTGCATCGAGCTGACACAAAAACTCAATTTTTGAATGATTTTTCAAACCGTTTCGCTCTCGACTTTGACCTGAAGCCTGTAAACTATAAATAGAAAAATGAATGACAGCCACCAGCAGTCTTGGGAGAGCTTAGAGAGTCATGTAACCTACTTTTATCTTGCAAAAATTCGAGAGAAACCTATAGAGAGATCAAGAAATTGAGGAGGAAGACAAAGGAAGAGAGACATGGAGATAAGTTTGATGTGAAGTACTTCCCAGAACGGGCGATTTCCCACGGTCGCTGCCTTCAAGATCCATTCCAACAGTATTTTCTTTTTTTTATTTCATTGATATATGAAATTTGGATATTGATTGGAATTACTATTTTTGAGTGTTGATTTACTGTCTATACTCACCTTCGGGTTTTTAATTCTTGATATTAATAAAGTTTATTTGATTTAATTGTGATTCAATTTCGATTCTTCATAACTTGGAAATAAATTGAGAGGGTGAGCCAGGTAAAAATCATCGATTTAGGCTAACAAGAGTTAGATGAATCGATAGGTAGAGAGTTGAACCATATTGATAGAGTCGTATACGAGAGATCGAGCAAAGATTCCTGATAGGTTAATAGACAATTACTAACCCTTAAGATTTGGAGACATTGTTTGCATGGGGTTCAGATGAGGATTTTTACGAATCACAAAAGTTTCAATTATTTATTGAGTTAGAAAGAGCTTAATTTAAGACACAGAAGGTGCTTAGAGTTGCTGAAGGATTATGACCTGTTGATTGAATACCACCTAGGAAAGGCGATGTGGTGGCAGATGCCTTGAGTAGGAAATCCTCCATAGCCTATGTTCAGACAGTTTATTTTCCGTTATTAACAGAGATGGCTAAGCTAAAGATAAGTTTAATACATGAGGAGCTTGATTGCATTATGGCAAATTTCAGAGTGAAACCGATACTCAGGGAGAAAGTTAAAAAGTTGCAAGCACAGGGTGTAGAATTGAACAAACTTCGAGAAGAAATTCAGAATGGTAAGAAATCTGAAGTGGTAGTGAGGGATGATGGACTTATGGTTGTAGGCAACCAACTCTGTATTCCAAATGTCTATGAGGTTAGGGATGAGATACTCGATGAGGCACATAATACGTCTTATGCTATGCACCTAGGTAACACCAGAATGTACAAAGATTTGAAAGAGCATTTCTAGTGGAATGGCATGAAGAGTGATTTAGCAGAATATGCAAGTAAGTGTCTCGTGTTTCAATAAGTCAAGGTTGAACACTAGGCACCTTTAGGCAAGTTAAGGCCATTGTCCATTCCTGAGTGGAAATGGCAAAGGGTGACTTTGAATTTTCTGATGGGTTTGCCCAAGACCAATAGGAAGCATGATGCTATATAGGTTATTGTTGATCGTTTGACGAATTCAATCCATTTTCTGGCAATTAAAGAGATCGATTCTCTGCATGCACTAACAAAGAGGTATATTAATGAGATAGTGAGACTGCATGGGATTATAAATTCTATAGTTTTAGATAGAGATCCTCAATTTACTTTGAGATTCTGAGGAGCTTACAAGAGGCTCTAGGAACTAAGTTGAATTTTAGCACTACTTTTCACCGCTAGACAAATGGTCAATCTAAGAGGACCATTTGGACCCTTGAGGGAATGCTTAGGGCATGTGTGATGGATTTCAAAGGAGCTTGGGGTAAGCATTTGCCATTGGTTGAATTTTCTTGCAATAATTCGAACCATTTGAGCATTCAAATGGCTCCTTATAAAGCACTGTATGGGAGGAGATGTGGAACTCCTATATACTAGGATGAAGAAGGAGAAAGGAGATTAGTGGGACCAGAGTTGCTTCAAATGACAGTTGACAGGGCCAATGCATTGATAGAATGAAAAGCTATACTGATCCACACCGGAAGGAAATGGAGTATGAAGTGGGTGAGAAAGGTTTCCTTAAGACATCTCCTTGGAAAGGAGTCATGAGGTTTGGCAAGAAGGGAAAGTTGAGTCTAAGATATGTAGGTCCTTGTGAGATTCTTGTGAGAATTGGACCGCTAGCCTATAGTTTGGCACTGCCATCATAATTATCGTAGATACATGATGTCTTCCATGTTTCCATGTTAAGGAGTTATAGATCGGATCCCTCTCACATCATTTAGACCACTGAGGTCCAATTGAGAGATGATCGGACTTATGAGGAGACTCTAGTGGAGATTTTGGATACTAAGGAAAAGGTCCTCAAGAACATGTGGAAGCCCTTGGAAGCTATGAAGGAGAAGTATCCACACCTCGTCGATGACTCAGGTAAGAGTTTCGAGGACAAAATTCTTTTAAGAGGGAGAGAAATGTTGGCGCCGAATTTTTTTATTTATTTAAGAATGATTTAAATGAAGTATGAGGCTTTGACAAATTAAGTTTTTGGAGTTTAATTAAAATGTTAATGTTAGTAGGATTTTACTATATGGTTTAGTTGTATTAAAGTAGTAAGAAGGTTGAAGGGTATTTTTAAAAGATCACTTAAGATTAAAGCTATTAAGCTTTAAAGGAAGGGTAAAGATGACTTTTAGCACTCATTAAGGGTAGAATTAGAAGGAGAAAAACGTGAATGAAGAGAGAGTGAAGTGAAAAACGTGAAAAATAGAGAGAGAAGTGAGGGTTTCGACCATTAGAGAGAAAAAGGAAGAAGAAAGGTTAGGGATTGAATTTTCTTAGTTTTAAAGAGTGATTTTGAAGTTGATCAAGAAGGGAAAAAAGAAAGAGGAAGATTAGAGCTTCCATTTGAGCCAAGAGACTCATTAATTGGTGAAGATTCAAGGTAAGATTATGTTTAAACTTTTGAATTTTTTTGAAGGGTTTTGGTTCATGAAGCTTAAGAAATGTATGAGTTTAAGCATTCTAGGATCAATTTCAGTGTATATATTTCTTTGAGTTCTCAATTGGAAGTCCTATTGAATTGGGATTTTTGCCAATATTGAAGGAAATCAAGAGGAGAGGCAAGAGAAGCAAGAAGAAAAGCATCTTTGAGCAATTGTTAAGCAAGGAAGTTCAAGGTGGGTTACATTTTTATAATTGAATAATAAGCCGTTAATGTTTCTTACAAATCAAGAAAGTAAATGTTTTTAGTTGTATTATAAACATTCATATATTGCTCTTTGAATGCTTTGAGAAAGTGCTATGTGTTTGGTATGTGCATATTCTGTTGATGATTTATGAAAAGAATGCAAAAATGATTTTTTAAAAGAAAATAATACTTATGAAATCACTTTTTTTGGAAAAAGTGCCATTTTGGGCAACAAGTTTACAAGTTATGAAATACATGTTACGTGGGTTTGGTTATGATTCATTCTATATGTCAAGTGTACTTTGACTCAAGACTTTTCCTGCCTACCCGCAAGTGACGTGGAGCTCCTTCAGGGACTCCCTGATATTTACGATTACATAAAACCACTATGTGGCATTGTGTTAGTTCGTTCCGTTCACGACTATACAGGACAATTTCATGGGAATGTGTTAAGTCATTCTATTTATGGACCTTCCAAACCATTTTGATGTGCTTATGTGTTGACAAGATTATTGAATGCATGATTTGAGTTGCTTATAAAGTGTTTGCTAAATTGAGAATTTGGAAATATGTCTTTCATGATGCATTGTGAATTTTACAATGGTTTTGCTTGTTATCGGTTATAAAATTGTTACCCATGAGCTTTAAGCTCATCCCCCATTTCGTTCCATCTTCAGGTGATGAGCAAGAGATCGAGTGATCGAGTATAAGGGCATTACTCCAGATTATGCTTATTTTATATTTTAAGTTAGTATTTGTAAAACAAGGTTTTAGTTGCATTTTGAGCACTTCTACTTTTCGTAAATTATGTATTTTTGGACTATGATGTATTATGGATTGAAATGTCCATTAATGCTTTGTAAAACTCTTATCTTTTGATGATAATGAAATATGATTGTGTTTTTCTCATGACTCTCAAAGTTGTACATTGCATTTTCAAGCATTCACAAGGGCAAAATTTTGCGTTCTGACTTCTAGGGAAAATCTATATTGATATGCTGAATTAGACAGAGTTGTCTTTTTAAAAATTGTAGATATTTTTCTTAGCTTTTTAATGATATAAAGTTTGTAATTTTTGACCTTCAGATGCAAAAGGTATGGCCTTTAGACGAAGCATAGGTACCAGACAAAACGTAGGTACCAGATGAAACATGTTCTAACTTCTAGGGAAAATCTGTATTGATATAGGCTGAATTAGATAGAGTTGTCTTCTTTGAAGTTGTATATATTTTTCTTATATTTACAATGATATAAAGTTTAGAATTTTTAGACTTTTTAACCAAAAGATATGACCTTCAGACGAAACATAGGTACCAAACAAAGCACTAGACGAAGCACCAGATGAAACGCCAGACGAAGCAATTTTGACCCTCTATATGGCAAAATTTTTCTTCAAGCTCTTCATGAAATTTGTATATATTTTTCTTATATTTCTAAATATATAAAATATGGAATTTTTGGGCTTCTAACACAAAATATATGGGCTTAAGACGAAACATAGGTTCCAGATGAAGCATAAGACGAAACACTAGACGAAGCACTAGACGAAGCGCCAAATGAAACGATTTTGACCCTCCATATGGCAAAATATTTCTTCAATGTCTTCACAAAAGTTGTATATCTCAAATTCATTTTAGATACCATCCTAAAATGACCACAATCCGATATCTCTAGAGAAAACTATGTGAATTGTCCCAAGATAGGTACAATATGAGTGAGGACATAATCGGGGTTGACTCTTTTGGCTAGAACTTCATCATCCGACCTCCAAATGAAGTGATTATTGATTTTTCTATCATTGGTAGCCTTTGGTTTTGATTTGAAAAAGCTTAATGGAAAGAAAGTGAGGGAATCGATTGGAGGAGCATGGCTTAGTATGAGCATACTTTGGCTTTTAAGCATATCTTGATTTGTATAATAGGAAACTTTTGGGATGTTATAAGAATGAAGATGAACTGATGATAGTTAATGAGAGTTAATGGAAATAACCTTACAAGGTAATGCACACACTCATGTTTTACGACATCCGGATAGTTGTGCTCCGGAAACGAGGTCTAGCATCTTATGGTATCAGAGCGACTAGGTTTAGGTCCAAGATGGGGACTAGGTTTAGGAGTATCCTAGGCTTTGAATGAGTAGTTTTAAAATATGAAATGAACATGCATTATTTTCTATTGTTTTACATGATTTGAAATTGTTTTTTTTAAGCATCAACTAAAAGTTTCTTTTAAAAAAAATGTTTTTAATTGAAGGAGTGAATATGCCACCTCAAAAAAGAACTTCAGTGTGAGTTAGTGAGTATGAGCTAAAGTCCACTCAACTTTCACGATATACGGCTAACATTGTGATAAATAAGGAGGAAAAATGTTGCAAGTTTGAGGGAGGACTTCATTCGGGGATCCTGGAGAAGGTGCTAATCCATAACTTCTGTGACTACCAGCAGTTGATAGATGCTGTGCTTCAGGCTGAGAAACTGGAGAATATCAAGTATGAAGTGAATAAGAAGAGGAAGAACCAGGAGCAGTTTTCCAAGAAGGGAATGAGTGCTTCAATGCTTGAGAGGAGTACAAGGAGTTTCCACACTCAAAGTGAGGTGGGGAGTAGTGCCTCTACTAAGAACAAGAAATCAAGGGCAGCCTTAACTATGGGAGGCATTAGTAAGGTGGAGAGAAGGAGGTACACAAACTCTCAATGTGAGCATTTTGGGAAGTTTCACAAAGGAGAGTATTTCAAGTTACTTAGAGCATGTTTTCATTGCGGGGAGAAGGGACACATGATCAAGGAATGTCCCCAGATGGCAAGGCAAGTAGAGTCACAGTTGCAAGCCCTAAGGAGAGCAGAAACAGTGGGAATCAGGCCAGTCACTGAGGTGGGCAATTTTGGGGCTACAAGGAATATGATTGGGTTAAAAGTTATATCAATTGACCCAAAATAGGTACAATATGATTGAGGTCATAATTAGGGTTGAATCTTTTGGTAATAACTTCATCGTCTGACCTCCAAATGAAGTGATTATTGAACCAATATATTCTTAACACATTTTTCTATCATTGGTAGCCTTTGGTGTTGATTTGAAAAAGATTAATGGAAAGAAAGTGAAGGAATCAATTAGAGGAGCATGACTTAGTATGAGCATATTTTGGCTTTTAAGCATATCTTGATTTGTATAATAGGAAACTTTTGGGATGTTATAAGAATGAAGATGAACCGATGATGGCTAATAAGAGTTCATGGAAATAACATTACAAGGTAATACACATGCTCACGTTTTATGACATCCGGATAGTTGGGCTCCGGAAACAAGGTCCATCACATCTTATCCAAGAAGTTCCTACTGCAGACATTTTACAATGAAGTAAACCCATACACTAGAGGCACCATCGATGCTGCATCGGGAGGATCTTTAATGAGAAAGACAGTCGATGAAGCATAGGTGCTGATAGAGGAGATGGCTAGTAATAGCTGCTTATAGGTGAGCGAGAGAAGTAAGCAACCTTCTGCTTTTAAGCCAGACTTAGGATGAGGAGCTGGAAACAGAAGAGGAAGGAGAAAGTCAATTGGTTAAAGAAGAACTTCCAAGTAAGGCTATGAACAAATCGGTACAAGTAACCTGACGGATATTCCCACACCAATTTTTTGCTCAAAAGGAATTATATGTCAAGAGGGAAGTAGAGAAGTTACAGGAGGTTGAGCAAAACAAGATCGAGGATGTGATGGAATTAGTGCAAGCGAGGCTTAATTTACAGGAGCCCGTTATAGAGAAGGGTAAGGAGCAACCACTGGAAGACACTCCCAAGCTTAATGAGTCCAACGAACTTTTTCATCCCCTATACTATCAACAAGATCATGATAGATAGGGCATTGGTGGACTTACGCGTGAATGTAAATGCAATGCCCTACAGTCTCAGCCTTAAATTGGGGTTACGAGGTTAGTACCCACAAAGTTTGTGATTAAGACGACCGATAGAACTTCACATAGATCGATGGGAATCATATAAGATGTGTCAGTAAAAGTTAGTAAATTTATCTTTCCCACAGACTTCTATATTATAGATATTGATATGTGTGCATTAGTACATGTTTTTATAGGTAATTGACATGTGCTTTCTAGGATAATCGTTGCTGATTATTCTAGTTTAGGATTCATTTTGCATATTTTCATTAAGTTTGATTTGCATTGTTGTTCTTGTTTGTTTGATGTTAATTGACAATAAGAATTGACTATTTTATATGTAGGAAAGAAGAGGGAGCAACTTGGAGGTTGAACAAAAGATTAAAGAGGAGAAGAAATGAAGAGTGAATATGTATCCAATCCCTACGTCTGTGGGAATCATGCAAATTCCCACAAATGTAGGAATCATAGGCCAAGACAATATGCAGGGCTTCATTAAATCGAAGATTTTTGGACTATTTAAGCATCATTAAGCCTCCATCTTCAAGAGAGATGACACCCACCTATAGAAATACCATCCTTGAGTGAAGAAAACATGTTTGGAGCTTTGAGAAAGGATTGAAGAGAAGGATCATCATCAAGATTGGGCAAAATAGCACATCAACACCAAAATTCCAGATTTTGGCAAAAAAGAGAGGGAGTCTTTCTATTTAATTTTCTATCATTCTAATCTCTTCTATTCTTTGTAAAAATGGTTTATTTGATTGTTGATGATGTTATGGAGACCATGTTAGGCTGATTTCATTTTAAGGATTGCTTTTGAACTATTTTGTTAAAACTCCTATTTTATTGAATTGAATGCAATTGTCTTTGTTGATTGTTATTCTTAATTGTCATCTTGCAACAAATCGAGAGAGTGAGTAATATGAAATTAACGTAGGATTGTACAACGAGACTTGGAGACATAGAATAGCAATCATCACGTTAAGTGAATAGTTAGAAGAGAGATCTCAACTAGTCAATTGATCACCTAGGATAGCTTAATAACTAGTTGAATCGGTAGAGACATTGGATAGGTTAAGAGATCGTTTAATCGATTCCTGTTAATTCAATTAGGGATAAATAGTTACACCTTGAGAGAGGGTAGTTAGTACATTCAGAAATCTAGGGTTAGACACAATTCAATCAATAAAATAGGAGGGAGACAAAATAAGTAAAAAGTAATCTCTAACATTTAGATTCTTAAACTCAGATTTTTTTGTAATTTTGGTATTGTCAATTATTTCCATTAGTCTCTCAATTTTAATTTAATTTTCCAAATTATTCACATTTAATAATTTCATTTCTTAAACAAGGTTGTGTCTAAATTAAGCGGTGTCTAGGCATCAATCCTTGTGGGATCGATATCCACTCTTTTTAACTACAAGTTAGGACCTATTCACTTGCAATTTTTAAGTATAACACAAGTAGATAGGTTTTACTATCAACAAGTTTTTGGTGTTGTTATCGGAGATTGATTTTTTAGTATCACGTTTGATTTAGATTACTTTGATTTAAGAGTTTTTGATACTTTTCCTTATGTATTTGTAGGTACATCAACATAAGGAGCACATGAAGATAGATAGAATTTGGTAACACATCAAGGCATCTTAGAATGAGACACTTGAATAGATAGATGCCGAGAAGAAATAGAAAGAACAATGACGGAAGATAATTATTATAGGGAGCAAGGAACTTTTGCTCATTACAATGAGACGCAATACGGGTGGGGAAGTACCGATTCTTATTGGGGCATGAACACTGTGGGACGGTAGAACCACCCTGATTTTTATTGGGCCAACAATGCAAGTACTGATATAGGACACCAAGACCTATTTGAAATTAAACAAGATCGAATTATAGGGATGGAGAGTAAGTTGGACAAGTTTATGGAGATGTTCGGTTCCAAACTAGTAGCTTAAGAAGAGAACCAGAAGAGGATGTTTTCTAGCTAGGAGAAAGTTAGAAGAGACTAGAAAAGAAATTTGATCAAATTCTTGAAATCATGTCGCTTCTATTCACAACCTGGAGATTCAAGTAAGACAACTTTCCCATGGATTATGTAAGTGAAGTGTGGAAGAATCTTTGAGAAATATGGAATTTTATCAACGAGAGCATTATGAGGCTATCACACTTAGAAATCAGGAAGAACAAGAAGAACTAGTGGAAGACCATGCTGAACCTTACCTTATAAAAGACCAAGAAATCAAGAAAAAGCATGAAGAAAATGATAGAAATCTCTCGTACTGTCTGGAAGGTCCTAGTACACCATGCTTAAACATCGAAAAATCTTAGGTAGATGTCTATGCAAAGAACCTATCCTTTAGATTGATGATGATGAAGAGGCATTCAATATGAATGTTGTTTTCAAAAATCCGAAGAGAGATCTCAACTAGTCAATTGATCACCCATAGGATAGCTTAATAACTAGTTGAATCGGTAAAGTCATTGGGTAGGTTGAGAGATTGTTCAATCGATTCTCCTTAATTCAATTAAGGACAAATAGTTACAACTTGAGAGAGGATAATTAGTACATTTAGAAATCTAGGGTGAGACATAATTCAATCAATAAAATAGGAGGGCAACAAAATAGGGAAAAAATAATCTCTAACATTTAGATTCTTGAACTCAGATTTTCTGTAATTTCGGCATTGTTCATTGTTTACATTACTCTTTTAATTTTAATTTAATTTCTAGATTATTCACATTTAGCAATTTCATTTCTTAAACAAAGTTGTGTCTAAATGAAGCGGTGTCTAGGCATCAATCCCTATAGGATCGATATTTAAATACACGTCACGAATCATTTACTTAATGTTTTTGAGTGTAAAACAAATAGATAGGTTTTAGTATCAACAGATATCAGTGAAGATGAGGATACTCCAATGATTCTTAGACAGTCATTCTTAGCCACTACTTACTCAATTATTGATGTGGATGGGGGCAAACTAACTCTATGAGTAGGAAGGGAGAAATTGACCTTCAAAGTGACTGTGAAAGAGTACGGAACTCCTTCAACTCCAATGGATAGCAACCAAACCAAACCTCAAGGAGAATGGGAAGGCATTGAGGATCCTACAAATGCTTTCTAAAAGAAGCGCTCACAAAAGAGAAGGTGAGGTAAAGAAAATTGGAAGGATGGTGGTAATTGTAATATGGCAACAAAGGTTCAGACTTTACAATTAGTGGCGACGCTACCATCAAACCATTCATTCCAACCACCTTGAGTTATCGACGTTAAAAGAAGCGCTGCATGGGAGGTAACCCATAAACAAAAATAGTTTCATGTTGAATGTTAAGTCAGGAGGACTTTATGATGTTTTAATTTTGATGACAAACTAATAATAATAATGTTAGAAACAAATGAGCGTTTTGACATGTGTGTTAAGTGTGTAGCACAAAAGACAGAAGAAACGCAACACACTGAAGAAGTGCAATGCACAGAAGAAGTACAAAAGATAGACGAAGAACAAATCACAGTCGAAGTACAAAAGACAGATGAAGAACAAAACACAGAAGAAGTACAAAAGACAGACGAAGCAAAAAAGACAAAAGAAGCGCAAAACACAGAAGAAGCGTAAAACACAGTCGAAGTACAAAAAACAGACGAAGTGCAAAACACAGTCGAAGTACAAAAGACAGACGAAGCGCAAAACACAGACGAAGTACAAAAGACAGAAGAAGTACAAAACATAGAAGAAGCGCAAAATACAGAAGAAGTACAAAATACAGAAGAAGCGCAAAACACAGAAGAAGCAAAACACAGACGAAGTACAAAAGATAGAAGAAGTACAAAACACAGAAGAAACACAAAACACAGAAGAAGTACAAAACAGAGAAGAAGCGCAGAACACAGAAGAGGCACAAAACACAGAAGAAACGTAAAGCACAGAAGAATTACAAAACACAGATGATACTCAGAAGAAGTTACGTCAATACATTGAATGGTTACTTAGTTGAAGTTAGTTACAAAACTCAACTAAATAACAGTTTTCAAGAATCAAGAAACAGTTTTCAAGATTCAAGAAGCGGTTATCGAAGATCAAGAAGTAGTTAGAAACTGATATAATAAATACAAGTCTCAGTCGAAGCTTTCGAGCTAATAAAGGAATATACGATGTCAGTGATCTTTAAGTGCTTACTTATAAAAGAGATTTTTGTAGTGCAATACTGAGAGAGCTATTATTACTGTAACAGAAGCTCACACTATCTTTCTAGTAAGAGAGAGATTTCCACATCCTTATAAGGCATGCTTCGTTCCCCTCTCCAACCGATATGGGATCTCACACTATCCACCCCCCCTTGGAGGCCTAGTGTCCTCGCTGGCATACCAACCCGGGTACTGGCTCTGATACCAATTGATCACCTAGGATAGCTTAATAACTAGTTGAATCGGTAGTCATTAGGTAGGTTAAGAGATCGTTTAGTCGATTCCTGTTAATTCAATTAGGGATAAATAGTTACACCTTGAGAGAGGGTAGTTAGTACATTCAGAAATCTAGGGTTAAACACAATTCAATCAATAAAATAGGATGGAGACAAAATAAGGAAAAAGTACTCTCTAACATTTAGATTCTTAAACTCATATTTTCTATAATTTTGGTATTGTCCATTATTTACATTAGTCTTTCAATTTTAATTTAATTTTCCAAATTATTCACATTTAATAATTTTGTTTCTTAAACAAAGTTGTGTCTAAATTAAGCGGTGTCTAGGCATCAATCCCTGTGGGATCGATATCCACTCTTTTTAACTACAAGTTAGGACCTGTTCACTTGCAGTTTTTGAGTATAACACAAGTAGATAGGTTTTACTGTCAACAAGTTTTTAGTGTCATTACCGGAGATTGAATTTTTAGTATCGTGTTTGATTTAGATTACTTTGATTTAAGAGTTTTTGATACTTTTCCTTGTCTATTTGTAGGTGCATGAACATAAGGAGCACATGAAGATAGATAGAATTTGGTAACACATCAAGACATCTTAGAATGAGACACTAGAAGAGATAGATGCCAAGAAGACATAGAAAAAACAATGATGGAAGATAATTATTATAGGGACCAAGGAACTTTTGCAAATTACAATGAGACGCAATACGGGTGGGGAAGTACCGATTCTTATTAGAGTATGTACACTGCGGGACGATAGAACCACCCTGATTTTTATTGGTCCAACAATGCAAGTACTGATATAGGACACCAAGACCTATTTGAAATTAAGCAAGATCGAATTATAGGGATGGAGAGTAAGTTGGACAAGTTTATGGAGATGTTTGGTTCCAAACTAGTAGCTTAAGAAGAGAACCAGAAGAGGATGTTTTCTAGCCAAGAGGAAAGTCAGAAGAGACTAGAAAAGAAATTTGATCAAATTCTTGAAAATCATGTCGCTTCTAATCACAACCTGGAGATTCAAGTAAGACAACTTTCCCATGGATTTTGTAAGTGAAGTGTGAAGAATCTCTAAGAAATATGGAATTTTAACAATGAGAGCATTATGAGGCTATCACACTTAGAAATTGGGAAGAACAAGAAGAACTAGTGGAAGACCATGCTGAACCTTACCTTATAAAAGACCAAGAAATCAAGAAAAAGCATGAAGAAAAGGATAGAAATCTCTCGTACTGTCTGGAAGATCCTAGTACACCATGCTTAAACATCGAAAAATCTTAGGTAGATGTCTATGCAAAAAACCTATCCTTTAGATTGATGATGATGAAGAGACATTCAATATGAATGATGTTTTCAAGAATCTGAAGAGAGATCTCGACTAGTCAATTGATCACCCATAGGATAGCTTAATAACTAGTTGAATCGGTAAAGTCATTGGGTAGGTTGAGAGATCGTTCAATCGATTCTCCTTAATTCAATTAAGGACAAATAGTTACAACTTGAGAGAGGGTAATTAGTACATTTAGAAATCTAGGGTAAGACACAATTCAATCAATAAAATAGGAGGGTGACAAAATAGGGAAAAAATAACCTCTAACATTTAGATTGTTGAACTCAAATTTTCTGCAGTTTCGGTATTATTCATTATTTACATTTAGCAATTTTGTTTCTTAACAAAATTTTGTTTTAAATTAAGCAGTGTTTAGGCATCAATCCCTATAAGATCGATATTTAAATACATGTCACGAACCACTTACTTAATGCTTTTGAGTGTAAAACAAATAGATAGGTTTTAGTATCAACAGATATCAGTGAAGATGAGGACACCCCAATGATTCTCAAATAGTCGTTCTTAGCCACTGCGCACTCAATTATTGATGTGGATGGAGGCAAACTAACTCTATAAGTAGGAAGGGAGAAATTGACCTTCAAAGTGACTGTGAAAGAGTACGTAACTCCTTCAACTCCAATGGATAGCAACAAAACCAATCCTCACGGAGAGTGGGAAGGCATCGAGGATCCTGCAAATGCTTTCTAAAAGAAGCGCTCACAAAAGAGAAGGCGTGTTAAAGAAAATTGCAAGGATGGTGGTAATTGTAATATGGCAGCAAAGGTTCAAACTTTACAATTAGTGGCGATGCTACCATCAAACCATTCAGTCCAACCACCTTGAGTTATCGATGTTAAAAGAAGCGCTGCATGGGAGCTGAGAGATTCGACCACTACATTGTTATTTTGAATCTCAAGGTGTTCAAATACCACCTCCAACATCATCACCTCCTTGGTCTCCTTAGGATTTATTTCTAACCCAATTTTTTTTAGTTTTTATTTTCCCTAAATTAACCATCAGTCCTGGATTGTTTCTATTTATTTCTTTTTTTTCATTTTCAATTTTATTTATTTCTTTTTACTTAAATTTCATCTTTCCTTTTTGTTTATGTTTTTATGTGCACTCCTTCTCACATTGAGGAAAATGTGTTGTTCAATGTTGGGGCGAATTCTATGTTTTTTTTTTGCTTTTGTATGTGATTTTTGTATATCGTATGATAGTGTTAGATTGCATTATGCGAAGTGTGTGAATGTGTCAATGGCTTAGATTGAGTAAAATTCTTTTGATTTTGAAAATAGTCTATTCGGTTGTGAATGATCATTAGCCTGCCAAATTAGTGAATTAGGGGGCCTTTAGATAATTATACAGCCTAATTAGGATTTAGGGTAAATTTAGCACCTTGTAGATTGTCGCATTCATTCATAATTCGAGGTCTTTTAGCTTAAGTAGCTTAACTAGTATTTTCATGAAAATGAATAGCTAAGAGCAACAAGGTAGGTAATAAATTTGAAAAAATGTTAGTTAAATAAATTGCTATTCCACTGACCTTTGGCTTATGAATAGAGCTAGTAGCTAGTTGAAAACATGATAATAGCTGACTAACAGGATCAACATACAACACAAATGTATGCCTTCGAGTAAAAAGGCTATAATGACATTTCAACAAAATTGTTTAATAAATGATTTGGTTGAGTAACTGGATTGGCATTCATCACCAATGTTTGCCTCTGAGTAAAAGACGAAGTCCTAGTTTAATAATAATAATAATAATAAATTGTGTGTGTTTAGATAAAAACCTGCCAGACTTGTGATAAGCTTGAATTTTCATGGAATATACTTAGGAACAGTTACAAAGTTTGAGGGACCGAAAAATTATTAATGTGTGTGTACAATCGAAAAGGGTAAATAAGTTAACGCTTAGGTCTTGATTTAGTTGTATATTTAGTTTAAAGCCCCTAGACATATATTTTCCATGTTAATGATTTAACATAAATTGAATGATTACGTCTAAGATTAAATTTATTTTATGAAGATTAGAGTCATTGCCTCATTATTGCATTATGTGTTTTATGTTGTTATGTGTTTGTGCTTTGTTTGCTTAAGGAAAAGGAAATATTTAAGTGTGGGGATGTTGATAGTTATGTTTTGCATGATGTTTGAGGGAGTGATTTGTTATGCAGTTAGTGTGAATTTGAGTGTTGAGTGTGCATTTAGGGAGTAATTATGTTATTTTGTGTCTTTAAATGTTTTTTATAGGTTAGTTTGAATCTTTAAGCTTAATTGCTATATTTTTTTAGGTTCCTTGATGTGTGTACTAGTGTTGCAGGGCAAATAAGGAAGAACGGTGAAGATTTGAATAGTTTCAGGCTAAAAGACATCGGCCACGATCGAACACATTGGCCACGATCATGACAGAAAAGGAAGAGACAGTAGCAGCCACACAATGATCGTGTACATTGGGCCACGATCGTGGCATATAGGCCCATGATCATGCCCTACACCGAGCTGACACGAAAACTCAATTTTTGAGTGATTTTTCAGACCGTTTCACACCCAAATTGGACCTAAAGTCTCCAAACTATAAATAGAACATTACATGATAACTACCAACAGTCTTGGGAGAGTTTAGAGAGTCATGCAACCTAGTGTTATTCTATAAAAATTTGAGAGAAACCTAGAGAGAGATCAAGTGATTAAGGAAGGAAATAAAGGAACAGAGACATGGAGACAAGGTTAATACGAAGTACTTCCTGGAACAGACGATTTCCTGCAGTCGCCACCTCCAAGATCTATTTCGACAATCTTTTCTTATATGTATTTTGATTTCATTGATGTATGAAATTTGGATACTGATTGGAATTACTATTGTTAAGTGTTGATTTGTTGTCTATACTCACCTTCAGGTTTTTAATTCTTGAGATTAGTAAAGTTTATTCAATTGTGTTCTCTTTTGATTTAATTGTTATTCAATTTCAATTCTTCATAACTTGGCAATAAACTGAGAGGGTGAGCTGGGTAAAAACCATCGATTTGGGCTAATGAGAGTTAGGTGCATCAATAGCTAGAGAGTTGAATCAAACCAGTAGATTCATGTAATGAGAGATCGAGCTTAGATTCTCGGTAGGTTAATAGACAATTTTAAAACTAATTTAGGTTTTGGACCAATTGTGGATCGAGAGATCGTAATTTCCATAATTTGAATTAGGGATTATCAATTAGGGTTAAGAATTATAATTAGAGAGAGAGTAACGCACCTTAGGGTCGTCTAGACCTATTATGTCAGAAATTACATAATTGGTTAGATTTTCTTTAGTTTCAAATTAAATTCCTCTTTCTCTCAGTTGGTTATTTCTAGGTTGATTTTTGGATTATTGTGTGCATTTGCTATTTTGTGAATTTTGGCACTTTAAATTCTCATATTTGATTGTTGATTGATTTAATTTCTGCATTAATGTTTGTTTAGAATTATTGTAGTTTAACATGACCTTAGATTTTAGGACTAGTTTTCCTTCCTTATGGGATCGATATCTTAAGTACTACGCGAACAACCAGTGTGCTTGCAATAATTACAAAGGTTATAAATAGTAAAACTTAGAGTGTATAACCTTGAGCGAACAATACTCTCTAAAGCTTCCAAAAAGGGTAAGGTAATATGTAATTTCTTCAACTTTTTCACGAACTTTGCAAATTGCATATCCATTTTGTTCTTTTGTAGTCTTTATCGGAATTGGATTTTTGGTGCATATGGAGGAGGAGGAATATAAGGAGTATTGTTTATCTTCTCTTCATCCTTGTTTTTTTTCTCTTTATCTTTTACTTGGTGGGGGCTCTTCCAATTTTTTCCCTCTCTCAAATGTGATAGCTTTTAACTGCTCCCTTTGATTTAGTTTCATTTTGCTTAGGAGACTCCCCTACACTTCGTATAGATAATGCATCAGCTAATTGGCTTATTTAAACCTCTAAATTATAAAAGGAAGATACGTGATTCTTCGTAATTTGGTCGAATTTAGCTTCCATTATCTTTTGGTTCTTATCTTGGCTCATGAACTTGGAATTTCAACACATCCATTAGCTTATCCATCTTCATTTACAATGAACCAAGCCTATCTTATTGGAATCCTAGTGATCTTTAAGTTCTCAATTGATTCCCTACATTATTAGAACAAGAAAAATTTGCATAGATCTTTTTTCCCATAAAGTTACTGTGTTCCCATAAAGTTAAGCTACTCCACCTTGTTTTCCACTAAAAAGCAATTAGCTATGATATGACTTTCTTGTCCACATAGCTTACATCCATGCTTAATTGCCTTGAGTGCACTAAAAGATATGGTTTTTAGGTTGTTCAATTGTTTGGTTAAATTTGTTACTTCAGCCTAAAATGTTCTCACTGAATCCATAGAAAGCACTCCCTTTTCATCTCTAAAGGTTAGCTGCTTTTTACTTCTTTCCGATCTCTATGGATAGCTATTTTTTCCATCTCTTTTAACAACTGATGTACTGCTTCAACCATTTTCCTCATTAAAGAGCCACCAGCTACTACATTAATGGTGCCTAACTTGGGCAAGTTTACCCCGTTATAGAACATTTGCAAAAGGAACTCCTTTGGTAAGTTATGATATGGTAGCTCCTTTGCAATTACTTGAATCGCTCTCATGCTTTATAAAAAAACTCCCCCTCGCTTTGTTGGAAATTTATGATTTGCTTTATAACTTTAGTAGTCTTTATGAAGGGCAAGTATTTAGCCCAGAAGGATTGCACTAAAGGTTCGATATAACTTAGCTAAACCCTTAAGTGTAAAAGGAAAAGTCTCATCTTGGTTACATCTTTTAATACCCCATTATACGTGAAATATCACAAATCTTGAAGAAATTGGCCAGATAAACATTAGGATCCTCATTGGCTAGTCTATAAAATTGTGTATTGGTCTATAGTATATTCAATAATGCTAGTTTGATTTCAAATGTATTATTCTAAATTGGTGGCCTTGTAATCCCTTGTTGATTCACATTGAACCTTAGCCCCATAAATTCCATGAGGATCTTTTGTTCTCATTGATTTCTTTCCTCTACCATTGTTTCATCTATGGCTTCTTGGTGCTTTACTCTTTAAATTTCTCTTTTTTGCTTAGTGATGTCAAGTTTGATGTATTTACTATTTTGCATAAGCTCTAAATGATTCTTGTTTTTATGCACCTACAACCACACAAGATAAAAATATTAAAATCCTTAAACAAAAGAATTCAAATTGTATAAGATGCGAAAATCTCAATCCCTATCAGCAGCAATAAAAATTATTTTTGTTTTAATATATGTAATGCCCCAAGTATATACACATGATATCATTCCCATAAGGATTGGATTGGTTACCTAATAATTTAAATTCACTTTGTATAAGGTAATAAAAGATTTATCTCAAAGTTAAAATAAACTAATAAAACTTTATAACTAAACCAGTAAAGATAACAATAAAAGTGAAGTTAATCAATAATGGAAATTTAAGGTTTATTTTATCCTTATTTTGTCATACCTATCTTGTTAATTCAACTATTCTTGATCCTAGATATCCAAAGGTTTTGATTACCCTCTGTCGAGATCTAATCAAGTAATTCTATTTAAATAGATATCAGTTAGTTTACAATCTTTCGATTCCCAAAACTACTCATAACTACTTAATTGGATTTGAAGGAATCTTACAGATAATTAACTCATAATGAAGATCTCTTTTCAATTATTTATTAACCTGATATTTGTAAGTCCAATAAGGTATCAAATCTTGCCATGCACCTTAATATAAATTACTTTTATTCTATCTCTCCATTTATTATAAAGTATAAGAACGATAAATACCACAAAACATTAATATATTGAATTCAACAATGTAAAAATTGTACAAAACAATTCAATAATAAACCTTAATATAGGCTTAGAATTCCATAATCATGTTCAAAACACAACTATTCATATTTAACAACTAAGGAGCCTTGATCTAGAGAATCTGGAAATTTGGAGTTGACTTCATGTTTCCACTATTTCATGTTCTTTTATGATGTGTAACTTATTTTAGTTCTTTTTCTCTACTTTTTCAAGGCATATTTGACTACTCTAGCTACCTCTTTCTGAATTCAATCTGCCTCCTCTTTTGTAATCTTCTTAATAGCCTTATATATCAGTAAACTAGGATTTTTAAGATATACACTATCACTTACATGGTTATGTAGGCAATCATTATCTTTAAAAGTAACTCAATTTGTGACTCTACAATGACTTACACAAGCAATATACCTAGGCATGCATGACAACATACAGGCATGTGTAACTCCAAATAGGCAAGAATTGTTTCTTTAGATCTCCACATATGTACAATGACTTACACGACCAATATACACAATTTTTTATCTCCATAATTGCTCCAATTCTACCATTTGTTGCCATAAGTTCACTTGAATACATCTCCTCTCGGTCTATAAAGGCAATTATCACTTAAAAGACACACTTGAAACAAATTAAGTATAAATAAAACCATTAAATCACCACAAGAAAAGTAGGAATTAGCGATGGAAAATTATCAAAAAAAACAAAACCATTGCAAATTACCTAAAAAATTATTGATAAAAACAAAATCATTGTAAATTACCTAAAGAGAGGAAAAATGCTCGAGAAAACATAGGGAAGAGATCCAGGGCCGAAGAAGAAGATGAAGGGGGAAGGAGCTTTCGGGGGGGATAAATATAAACAAAAACGATGTCGTTTGGTTGAAAACAACGTCGTTTGGGGTTGTGTTAAACCTATTTTATTCTCTTTCATACTCTCTTGACCTCTATAGGAGTTCAAGCTCTTTAAGAGTTAAACTCCAATTTCAAGATGAGCTCTTATGAGTATGAAAATTCTCCAAAAAAGGGTATTGGCCTTATGAGTAGTTGAACATCTAAGTGGACAATTTGTGTGGTGGTGGGTGTTTTAATGCTATTTTCATGTACAAAGTACAAAATTTCTAGCTTTTCATTATTTAATTAAAGGAAAGGAAATGGTATATTTTATTGGTTTTCATCATTCTCTTTCCAACTTTTAGAAAAGAGGTTTCTTTTGCTCAAGTAATGTCATTAATTCACTAGTTTTAGATTGTTGGCTTAGGTTCAGATTTCAAATAACCATTGTGGAATGTGGTAGCTCTAACTATTTAATTTCCTGTTTGATACGGTCAACCTTGGAGCAAAAAGTACTTGTTCTTGGATGTCATTATTTGTTCGCTCTTCAAGTTTGTTCTTGTTCTAAAAGAAAAGGAACTATAAAGTCCTAATCTAATAATGAAAGTTTGGGGATAGATTGTAGGTTAAGGAAGGTGTTAGGCACCTAATCGTGCTCATCTAAATAATTACCTAGGCTTATGAAAAATTTTACATATTTAGGGAAAGATTCAAAGAAGAAAGGTAAGATTGGTAAGATGAAAATGTAAGACAATTTACTATACCTTTGATAACTTAAATTGTATAATTTAATTTGTTATTACATAATTGATTAATTGTTAATGAAAGACTAGTTTTATAAAGGTTTAAAGAACATTTAAATTATTAGGGTTAATTTCGATAATTATAATTCATAATACTTTTTGTTAATTATATGTATTTAAAATTTTGATATATAAATAAGAAAAAGAATTCAGACACTTTTTTATTTTTGAGTAATTTACTCTTCTTTTTATATTATTTTAAGTTAAATTCTCTTAACAATAGTCATGTTGATTATCAAAATGAAAATTATAATTAAAACATTCTATAGTATTTTATATGGTTTTACAGATAGTTTAAGCCAAGTAAGTCGGGATTGGTTTGGTCTAGCAATATTTTTAACATTACTCCCACTAAAAATCCACATATTTCTATTTCAAAACAAACAATATTAGTTTCTAATTTGCTTGCTTTAATATATTAAAAATATAACAAAACTTGACAAGAAGTGTATTAAATCAAATATGAAATATTCTTTTTCACAGGCCCTATATTGTGTTGAAGAGCATCGCGCATCCTTTTTCTTTATAGTCTGGAGTTATCCGTCTATCTAAGTAAGTCATCCAACCCATATCTGCCATATGTATTGCTTTAACAATATGATTATAATGCGTTTCGGTTTTGTATGAATGCAAAGGAGGTCTTGATTTTGTGTTGTTGTTAAGAATATTCTTATAATCATTGATGAGTTTTTATGTTCTTCTTTAACAGTATAAGTATTTACTGTATATGAAATGAGTTTGAGATCTTATAGATAATTTAAGGCATAACTAAGTTCCTAGGATGGCATATAGGCTGGAAACCCCTGATGCAGCTCCCATGAGGCTTATCGGTGAAAAATTCCATGAGAAGTCACATCAAGAACTTGCTTTCTTGATTCACAGGTGTAAACAATGCCACGTACCATAGTATTGAAATCAATTATAGGTGATTAATTCAAACATAAATACTTCAACTTAATATGATTAATTCAAACTTAGTATTAACAAAAGAAATTCATAGGTTTAATAAACAAGATAGTTCTTTGCAATAAAAATGCCTAAGACCGTATATAGGCTAGAAACCCGTGATGTAGCTCCAATGAGGCTTATCGGTGAAAAATTTCATGAGCCTGGGAGTTACAATAAGAACTTGCTTTCTTGATTGACAGGTGTAAACAATGTTGCATACCATAGCATTGAAATCAATTATAGGTGATTAATTTAAACATAAATACTTTTAACTTCAATGTAATTAATGTAAACTTAGTATTAACATAAGAAATTCATAGGTTTAATAGACAAGTCAGTTCTTTTCATAATAAACCCCTAGGAAGACATAGGCTGGAAACTCATGATGCAACTCCCATGAGGCTTATCGGTGAAAAATTTCATGAGCCTAGGAATCACAATAAGAACTTGATTTCTTGATTCATAGGTGTAAACAATGTCACGTACCATAGTATTAACATCAATTGTAGGTAATTAATTTGATTGATTAATACTTAGGGGATGTAGTGTAAAGCTTAGATGTTCTATAAGCTTAGGGGACATGAAGGATACTAACTATAAAATCACTATTTTTAAATTAACATTTTTGCAAAAATAAGTAATGTTGATAGATCTTGGATTTATAGACGACTAACACCCGATGGTTTCATTAATCTTAAGTTTGTTGACGGAGTTGAAGCTTTTATTTAGTATGCATGTTCTCAATCTGCATATATGGATGGCCCAAAGATCATATGTCCATGTAAAAAGTGAAAACATATTCGTTTCCTTCCTATTGATGAAGTGAATGGCCATTTGTTGAGAAAAGGGTTTGTTCCAAATTATTTTAAGTGGACATGATATAGGGAGCCATTGATTGTAGCACCTCAAAGAGTAATGAAGTAAATTTTTTAGTAAATGTGGATAAGTTTGAAGGGGGGATTGGATTTAGAACAAATAATGCAGGTACAACTAAAAATCCTTATATGAAAATTGGTTATGATGTAGTTGGTTTTACCTTTTAGGAAAATATAGAAAATCTTGAAAAAGAACCAAACCCACATGCAAAACAATTTTTTAACTTACTACCCTCAATTACCAAGAATTATGGCCAAATTGTGAGACAATGACTCAATTGTCTTCAATTGCTTGAATGTTGAACATAAAGTCTAAAGGGTATATTTATGATTGTAGTTTTGATAAAATTCTTGGATAGTATAATGAATCATTGCCTCTTGATCATACAATGGTTGATAGTTTTTATAATATGAAGAAACTTATTAGGGGCCTTGGTTTGCCTAATAAAAAAATTAATTGTTGCGAATTAGGATGTATATTGTATTGGGGAGATGATGTGGAATTACAAAAGTGCAAATTTTGTGACCAATCTCGGTTCAAGCTTAGAAAGGGTTCTATGAAACAAAATTAGTACCTTAGACGCAGGCGTATTATTTCCTGTTAACTCTGAGACTTTAAAGACTATATGCTTCTGATGTTACAGCATCTCAGATGAGATGGCATAATGAACATGTATAGGAAGATGAAATAATGAGTCATCCATTAGATACACTAACAAGGAAATATTTTATTAACACCCATTATAAGTTTGCAGCTAAAAGTTGAAATGTTAGGTTAGGATTGTTGACGGATAGATTCCAACCTTTTGGTCAATCCAACCAACAATATTCATGATGTCCAATCATAATTACTCCTTATAATTTGCCTCTATGGATGTTTATGAATGGGGTATATATGTTCTTAACAACGATTGTGCTAGGGCTTACAAATCTAAAGCATAAAATTTATGTATTCTTAGAGCCATTAATATCTGAATTGCAGCACCTTTGAGAATATGGTGTGGAGCCATATGATGTGTCTTTGAAGTAAAGTTTTATGTTAAGAGCAAATTTGATGTAGACTATTAATGATTTTTCAGCATATGCTCTATTTTTTGGATGGAGCACAACAGAGAAATTGGCCTGTCCTTATTGTGCTAATGATTCTGATGCCTTTTATTTTCCAAATGGGGGTAAAACATATTAGTTTAACAACCACAGGAAATTTATTCCTCTAGATCATCCATTTAGACGCAATAAACAAAAGTTCATTAAGAATAGAATGGCACAAACACCTCCTCCCCCTCACAAAGTGAAGAGATATTGCAGGAGATTGATAAATTAGGGTTGTTGAAAATTATAGAATTGAAGCTGATGAAGTTAATACAAGCATTAGTAAAAACTTTGGTTAGAGAAAATGAAACATCTTTTTGGATTTGCCACATTGAAAAACTAATTTGATATGTCATAATCTAGATATGATGCATATTGAAAAAAATATTTTTGAAAATTTGTTCAATACCATAATAAACATTGAAGGGTGGACAAAAGACAATATAAAATCACGAGTTGATTTGAAACTTTTTTGTAAAAGAAATGAGTTAGATAAATATCTTCACACTAGTAAATATCCAAAAGCATGCTACACTTTGGATAAAAAATAAAAGGAAAATTTGTGTAAATGGTTGAAAAGTCTAAAGTTTTCTGATGTTTATGTTTCAATCTTTGCAAGGGGTGCATACATGAGGAAATACAAACTATTTGGGATGAAAAGTCATAATTGTCATATGTTTATACAAAGGCTAATTCTAATTGCATTTCCAGAACTTCTATCGAATAAGGATTTGGAATTTATAACATAATTAAGTTTGTTTTTCGAAAGCTTAACAACAACTGAAATAAAGTTGGCTAAAATGGAAATTCTAGAAAGGAAAATTCTAGTAATTTTATGCAAATTATAAGGGAATTTTCCTCCATGCTTCTTTGATTGTATGGAGCATCTACATGTGAATTTAACACATGAGGCTAAAATTGCAAGTCCAATTCAATATCAATGGATATATCCGCTTGAGAGGAAATTATATTAAATATTTAAATTAAAGTAATAACTTGTTTTAATAACATAATTGTAATAACCATATTCTCTCATGTAGGTATTTGCATCACTTGAAGAAAAATGTCAAAAACAAGGCTTGAGTTAAAGGTTCAATATGTAATGCTAATTTAGTGGAGGAAGCAAGTACATTTTGTTCACATTATTTTAAACCGCATGTTCACACAAGAGAAAGAAAAATTCCTTGTAATGATGATAGGGAGGAATGGGTGATGCTGATGGTAACTTATCCATTTTCACACATCCTGGATGAACATATGGATGTTCAACAAGAAGGATGTTAATAGAGGAACAAATAGAGGCTGCCCATGGTTACATTTTATTAAACTGTCAATAGGTTCAACCTTTCATGCAGTAAGCTGAAATTGATTATTTGGGTTTTGAAATTTAGTGTTATTCACAACTGAAATAAATAATATTTTTTTTAGATTATACAAGGAATGGTCACGTGAGCTAATGCCTGAGAAAACACAAGATGATATCAATAAATAAGTTGTAAAACACTTTCCTCGATGGTTCAAGAAATATGTAAGTTTTCACTTACAATTATTGAAATGATTGAATTATAAGATTAAAGTATTCAAATGAC
>JAOSBO010030325.1:0-11552 GCA_027563915.1 Erythroxylum rotundifolium | reverse complement strand
ATGTATATGCATTTGAATCTGTTTATGTGGGCGAGAGAGAAATCCGTTTCGTTAGTCACGTGCACATTGACCTATAGCCTTCTCCCAGCTGCCCGCTTGTGGCCACGAGATCCTGAGAAATCGGACTCGTTTCGTCTCATGATGTAAACTTCGGTTTCACCGTTACGTTCCACGGAACTCTCGAGCCATTGTGTGTGCATTGCATTTTGAACATGTTATGTTATAATGTAATTTTCATGTTATGGATGACAATAATTTTCAGCCCATTTGATTTGTGACGATGTGTTGTGATATGCATGATTATTGTGTGATGTATAGTTCATTAGTATCAGCTATAGGTATATTAGCCACTGAGCTATCCAACTCACCCCACATTTTCCACTCCTCAGGTGAAGAATCAGCGAATCCATAGAAGCCTTTCAAAGTGTTTGGCATACTCTAAGGAATTTCAGATTTTGTAACTAAGTTAGTGTCAATTACATTTAGGTGATCTTAGAGCATGTCAACATAAGCATTATAATCTGTATTTTGTGACAATGATACTGTATGTATTTTGTGATTGTGATACTGGTATGACATTGTGGAACAAAGTATGAGAATATGTAATTCTTTGTTGTTGTGAATTGATACTTTTATATGTATGCTGAATTTTCATCCTACGAAATTGATTGTGTATGCTGATTGTTGGGAGATAATGTGAATGTTTGGCTGTGGTTAATTGTGTAGCAAAGGAGTTTGGCATGTAAGGAAAATCCATGTTGGTTCGGGTCTTTTGAAATTTGGGTGAGAATTGTTGTGAATTGAAGAGTGAACAAGGAATGGGGTAAAAAGTGTGAACTGAAACTTTGGGTAATAATCTGTACTGGCCTAGGCAGAATTGGGCTTAGTGGTTTACATAAAAGTTTTATATTATCCTTTTAGCTTTCTATCTCTCTAAAGATTGAAATTTTTGGATATCAAATGCAGAAGTTATGACCATTACAAGGTAGCTGTGTCTAGGTGGTCATTTATGCATAATTGAAGTAAGAATTTGGCTGAAATGGTAATCGCAATTTAACTGATTCAACTGTATCGATATAGGCTGAATTAGGCAAGATTGTCTACATGAAAGTTGTAGATTTTCCTTTTAGCTTTCTATCTCCATAAGGATTGAAATTTTTGGACATAATATGTGGGAGTTATAAGCTTTATAAGATGGCTATGTCTGGGTACATTATGCATAATTGGTGTATAATTTAGAATGAATGGTAACCTTCACTTAATTGATTAAATTGTAGCGATACATGCAAAATTAGACAAAATTGTGTTCATGGAGTTGTAGGGCTTGACCTTAGCTTTTCATTGATATATATTTTGTAATTTTTTGGTTACTGGATTGAAAGTTGTATTGCTTAGAAGTAGGGGTGTTAAATTTGGGCGGAATCACGATCGTGGCACGATGTGATCGCGAGTTTCGGATTTTCGCCATTTCGGGATCACGACCGAGCCGCTATCCCGACAAAGGCTCATATATTCGCAATCTTGACTTAGTGCAATCATGGCCAGTCAAGTTTATCTATTCGCAGCCACGACCCGGTCGCAACCGCGAGATCCCAGAGTTCAGAAGACTCTGGCACCGCCTTACTCTTCCCCCTTCTACCAAATTAATTTTTATTTTGTCCAAATCTTTTAATATTCTTTCATTGTGGCTATGGAAAATTTTGAATTAAATTGTTGAGTATTATTTTCGCTTTTTCTATAAAATTGATTTAATTATTACAATTAATTACATTTTTGAGTAATCAAATTATATGACCAAAAATTTTTGTATGTTTCCACCACGAATCTTCCGTGTCTAGATTTTTAATTAAATTTAATGTAATAAATTATTTTGGTGAAATGTTCCCAATTATTATTATTACTGCAAATAAATTTCCAAATGGTGACACATAGTCGCCATAAATTACGTACGGGGACCAGGGCTAACAATATTAGATTTAATAGGAAGCAAACTAGAATGCAAAAAGTTTGTAGATGATATTCGATGTCAATTTAAGATTAAAGTTGTCAAAAATTAAAGAAGATATTTGAATGGGGCAAACAACTATCTAAAACATTAAAAAGACATAAGCTTATCTCTTACAAGGTTTAAGAGGTTGAGAATCTATTTAAAATTGTCACCAGAGTGGTATATGTGATTGGCATTAGACTCATCAGGCTTTTATTCAAAAAGTTGCTAAACAAATTTAAAGTTGGTTACAATTTGGTGTTAGGCACTAATTATATATTGATTTATAGAAAAAAAGTTCCAAAACAATATTGGTTTCACATTAACTTAGGAAGACCATTTTTAGCTACTGAAGGGGTGCTAATTAATGTTGTTAAGGTTAAGTTGACACTTAAGGTAGGAAAGGAACGGGCGAAGTTTAACAACTTTGTGTTAATTAAAAGGCCTACCCTTAATAAGGATTATTATAGGTTGGACTTCATAAATTCAATTTGCATTAAATTGTATCCGTTACATTATTATGAAAATTTAGGAAACAATTAGATTTATCTTATTATTATCTCCTCTTCATTAATTTCTATCTACTGAGCGACCCTAGATGAATGATAACCTTAAGAAGGAAGTCCAACAAAAATACTTTTAAAGAAGCACTTGCTAGGCGGTAACCTAACGTTTTAAATTTATTTTTCTCTTATTTATATTTCTTAGTTTTAGTTTTCTACTAATGCTTATTTAGTTTCTTTTATAGTTTCTTTTGTAAGATCTTTTTCAAATTTAGCTCACCAATCTTTGACGGAATTTGGAGATTCTACCTAAATTATCTTTCACGAGTGCTTTTATTATCTTACTTATTGAACATTAAAGATTATGACATGTTTAAGTGTGTAGGACATGAATTCCTAAAAATCTATTTATTACTTTTATGTTTTAAGTTCTGACTATAAATTTTCTTAATTTTAGTGCATAAGGTTAAACTTTTTCATTTTTATCTTTCTTTTTGTTTTGATTTTAGGATCTTATTAGTTACTTTAGATTGATACTATAAGTTTATACATAATTCTTAGTTGAGATTGGTTGTTAAAATTTAGGTGTGTGATATTAGTAAGTAATTGTATTGCAAATTTGACTTTGCGAATGCTACATTTTTGTTCCGTGATGACGCTTTAATTTAACTTTAAGCATCTCAAGAAAAATTGAGCTTTCATAAATGGATTTTCCGTTTAAATGTGGTTTTTTTCTTTGATTTTGGACTTTTATAACTTACATTTCATCATTTAAATATTAAATGCAACATATGTCAAGCATTAAAATGATAAATTCACTTAAGATTTATGTTTGAGTCAAATTGCCTATCTTTTGTACATCGAAACATTAGTGATCCCTTTTAAGCCTTTTATAAAATTAAAACCTTTTTGCGAAATAACCTTAAGATGAGTAATTTCACACAAATTCTTAATTAGTAGAGATTTTGCTTATGATTTGATGTTGTTAGTGATGGTATGGAAAGAAATAAGTGTGGGGTGACGATAATATGTATCAAATGGCATGAAAAAAGGAAATTGGTATCAATTGGAAATAAAAAAGAAAAGAAAAATAAAAAATTATTGGAAATCAAGTGGCACAAATTCTTATTCTTAAACAGAAAGAGGAAAAAATGGTTGTTGCGAAGATATAAGGAGTTGTTAATGTATTTATATTTCTCTTGATTTACTTTTTTTTTCTCTACTAGTTATCAATAATTTGTTTTTCCATATTCTTAAAGTAATGTATTGATATTTCTCTTGAAGTAATGTATTTATATTTATCTTGATTTACTTTTTTTCCTCTACTAGTTATGAATAATTTGTTTTTCCATATTCTTGGAATAATGCATTGATATTTGTCTTTATTTGCTTGATCTTGCTCTACTACTTGTAAATATTTTTTTTCTTATATTCCCTTCCTTGGCCCTATTAGAACCTAGTTTAAGGACCCTTTAATTTTTTCTTCTATCTTTATTAGATTAGTGGAGATTGCAAGTGTACCTAATGGAAAAATTAAAAAATTTGTGTGAATTATAGGTACCTTATAAAAGAAAAGTTAAAAGTATTTGAATTTAATATAATAATATTTTCTTTGTTTTTTTGTATAGTGATGCATTTAAGAATTATTATGTGTTTAACTTTTACAATTCAATTGAAGATTAGGATATGTATATCTTGTGTTATTAATAACTAAGCTAAATAATGAACATAGGGTAATGTTTATGCTTATCATTATAGTAAACCCTTAACAGACTATAACTCCTTCACTAGGAATATGCATGGTTTAGAGACTTGTGGTATATGCTAAATTTTGCCTTACACCTACAAAAATAGAATTGTTTAGTTATAGTTAGGCTAGTATAGTTAGTTAGGATTTCTTTTTGTCAATTACTTGAGTATAAGTAATAAGTTAAGTGTTAGGAAATTTTATGAAGCTTTAATTTCCATGTTTTCAGGGGTCAGTTTAGTTATAATTTATCACCTTTAACATGCTTTATATTAATTAGATGGTATTTTCTTATATTTATTTCGTATTATTGAAGGTGATGACAAGGAGGAGAAATACTATATTTGAATGCTTTTTCTATGTAGTTTTTGGATTGAGAAGAGTAATTAAAAGCTAACAAACTAGAAAAATAACTTTATAGAAAGAATTGAAGATAGATTCAAGCTAAAAAAATTTTAAAAAATTAAAGAAAGGAAAACCTAGATAAACATTAGACATAACTAGGAGATAGGCAACTATCTCTCATGAGGTCCAAAAATTAAAGAAGCAGAATGTAACCAACACATGAGAGGTTCTTGTAACTAGTATTAGACTCGTCAATGTTTTCTAAACAGCATAAGATACTCTTTTATCTTGCTCAACGTATTCCTTTGAAGTCTCAAAGCATCCTTACGTTTGATTTTCCTCCATTCACTTTCATGCTAGACCTTATATATAGTTACATAGAACGATATCTTTAGGAGTTGGTAATTACCCTTTCGCTTTTTTCTATTTAAAAGTTGTTTCACTATCTCATCCTAGATATTACTTACTTCTTCAATGTCACATGCAATTTTGATCCTATTCTATAAAGTCACTTATTGCTCTTTAGAATAGATGAGAGGAGCATTTGACTCTAGACATTGTGCCTAACCTATTTTTGAATGCTAACTACACTATGCTTGCATATTTGGGGTTGTTTGTTGGGAACCATATTAGCTTAGGGCAATCTACCTTTTACTTAGTCTATATGAAAAGACTTCTAATTGAAAGGTTAGTGAATTTTTTTTAAGTATAGAGAATCCAAATGACTCTATCTTCAGCTTCAATTCTTATTCTATACCTTATAACAACATTTACTAGCTTTTTAAACCCCCTTTGCTTAATGCACCATTGTTGGTTAACTATTAATTCATTGACCTTGGCATATATCTCAAATGGAACAAGTTAGGATATAGATATAAAGGTCCTTTTTGGACCAATTATCAAACCATATTGAATTGTTTCTTCCATCTCCTATAATGAATTTAAAAGCTGGATGTAGTACAACTTTATTTTTTAGCATATTTTCTAGGTCTAAGAGGAGCTAGGATTGCCCTTTACTTCCCAAAAGTTATGCTAACGTAAATGCTCAGTATGGGTATACTACACAATGGTTTCCATACCCTTTTAGCAATAAGACTTTATTGGTTAGTTATATAGAGTTTCATACTAAACCATCTTGCTTCTTTAAGTGACATAAACTCTTCTAAGTTACTTTATCCCTGTTGTTTTATAAGGATCCCTATTCCATAGAAAATTCATTAGAATCTTTTCTATATCCTTGACCATCTTCCATCTTCTTTGTAAGGATTAGATAGGATATCTAATAATTGTAAAGGTTACACAACACATTTTTAATCAACTAAATTCTACATGCGTAACTTAATTCTTTGTTGTACCATTTTTTGAGCTTCTTTTCAATTTACACAAAATGAGACTTACAATCCTTATAGAATGACCTTGAATTTTGTGATTTGAACTCTTAGGTAAGTAAAAGGGAAATTAGCCGCCTTCATTTAAGAAATATTTACAAGCACCTACTTAAGAGGTTCAACATCTTTGGAAACATGATAAAGCTCTTATCAAATTTAATCTTAATCCCTGACACACTGCTAAATTGGTTAATAAACTTTATTGATGTTGAAACAAAAAAGTCATCTTCTTTACAAAACAACAATAAATCATCTAAAAATGCCATATTTAATAGCTTTAATTTACTACACTTCCTTTAGTATTAAAAACTTAAGCTCTAAGTAATATTGTAAGTAGTGATTTAGATTAAAATCTTCGTGCATATTGAGAACATATATGGAGACAAAGGATCCTTTGTCTAAGCCCTCTTTCCCCTTTGAACCATAAAGTAGGTTCTCCATTTACAAAGATGCTAAAGATGGTGGTAGATATACAGTCTCTAATCTAATGTTTGAATTTTCTGGTAAATATCATAGCTTCTATAGCTTAGAATAGGAAATTCCAATTAACATAATCAGAAGCCAACTCTACCTTATGTGCACACATCTTGCAAACTCACTTCCTCCTATAGCCTTTAAATATGTCTTTAGCAATCAATATGTTATCTCCCACATTCATTCCTTGTATGAAAGAACTTATGATTTTAAAGTTAAGGAGCTCAAAATAAGTTACAATTTAGTTAATGGTACCTTAGATATTAATTTGTACATATACTTGCAATAAGATATAGGTCTAAATTCCCCCATTTTACCTAGAATAGGGGGCGTAAGGACAAGGAGGTTGATTACTCTTAACAAAGTTCCCTCACTAAGGAACTCCAGTATTCCCTTTGATATTTGATCTCCAGTCCACTACTATACTAATATAAAGAAGAGAGCATTTATTGCATCAAGCCTAAGGGCTTTGCTAAAATTTAATCCTTTTAATGCTTCCTCTAAATTCTTAATGGAGAACTCCTAATTAAGTATTCAACTTGTTTATATGATATCACAAGCCTCAGGAAGGTTTATAGAGTAATGCCTTGGAAATCATCATCTTTTTTGGTACACATTAGATTTATAAAATATCTCTTGGAAACACTTTTTACTTCATTTTCCCCTATGATTCTCTTCATTTGCATGTTTAATGTAGCTAATTCTATTTATATTTATTGTTACAGAGATTGCTTTGAAATAGAAATTGGTGCATTTGTCACCTTCTTGGAGCCATTATATTCTTGATTTTTGTTTTAACGTTGAGTAACAAGAATTTAGTGTAAGTTGTTATCCTTCTTGAGCTTCTTTCTCCATGTGCTTTAATCTTAATTTCTGATAATCCAGTCTCACCTTCATCTCAACATCTATAAAGGTTTCTTTTTCTATATGGATATCTAACTCGTTAGAAGATGATATCTTACTATGTAAGGTTTTGAGGTTGTTTTTCATGGATTGAAGCTTTTGAAAGAATTTAAATTGTTTAAAGCCTTCTGAATTCACCTGTAATTCTAACCCAACTGATTCTTGAAAACCATCATAATTGATTAAGTAGTTAAAATACTTGACAGGAGCAATGCTGACGAAAGTTTCTTGATAGGTTGAATAGTTCAATGGGATAATAATCAAATAAAATACAAGGTCTAAAGTTAAGTGAATTACTTGTGCACTGTTTTATATCTATGTATGAAATGGATTGGATGTTAATAATATTCTTCCATAATAATGCTCCTTGTGATTCGAGAATAGTTTCTAGTCTTTTTAAATGAACTATAAATTTCAATTCCTAAACTCCTTGAATTTTTTCTCTAAAAGGCCACCTAAGTGTGACTTTATTGAGCTAATGAAGTATTTAATTTCTAATTGATTGTTGTGATTGTTCAATCCCCTCACTAATTATATGTAGTCCTTTTCTATCTATAATATATATGATAATTAATGTTATAGAAGGTGAGCAAATACTTAGGTTTAGAGAATAAGGATATGTTAATTGGCGAGATGCCATTTATGCTTATTAAAGATTAAGGATATGCTAATTATTCCAATATTTTTTTAGGAAATCATCAAGGAATAAGTTAAAGAATCATGAGAAGTAAGAATGAAGGCAAGAGTAACAAAGAAGGTCAAAATAAGAGATGATGGCCATTGTCTTTAAGAGAATGAAACTTAAACCAAGTATCAAGTGTTAAGATAGATAAGGGGAGGGGTTTGAGAATATCCTTTATGTTGAGGCATTGATGAAGGAACAAAAAACCTAATATGTCTAGATGACTTTTTCAACCCATACAAAAGGTAAACGAGGAGCAGGCATTATTTCCTTATAGAAAGGACATGAGTTGAAAGAGGAGGCCAAGTCTAGGCTCCACTTAAAAGGCTATCATAAAATTTAGAATTGAAAGAAGGCTCTATAATTGGTCTATATAGGGGAGTGATTAGATAGAGTATCCAAAGGAAGGTAAGTGGTTGTGCCCAAAAAAGTGAATAAACCATTTTGTATTCTTTGAAAAAAAATGTCCTCATATAATTTCTTAACTTAAGAACTTTCTCCGAGTCCAAGTTGGACTTTCTTAAGGCTTCAATTTCTAGACATTATTTTCCTTTCATGAATCAATTTTATCCATATAGACTTATTTGGTGAATACTTGCCAAAAGCTTTTAGAAAGGATTACTTTATTCCAAGTTTTATATAACCTCATCCTAATTCCTCCTTAAACACTTAGTTTGCAAATATCTTCCTAACTTATCTTATAATGATCATTCATGTTGCCTATATCACACCCTGAATATTTTTTTATCTTTTTTACTATTATTTAGTCCCATTAATTTATTTTTTCCGTAAATAGTGTGCTTTTCCTACTTTTTTGTTCTTAAGCTTGAATTTTTAATTATTTTGCATTTTGATAGTTAGACAATGCTTTTTCATTTTTACTAGAATTAGATTAATGAGGAGATTTTTATGAATAATTGGTGGAAATTAAAGGATAAATTTTGTAACCTATAATTTTTCTAAGAAAAGATTAAGAATAATTGTTGATAGAGAATTAATTGGAGAAAAATGCATTAGGGGTCAAATAAATTTCAATTATTAGAGGAAATTATTTTGAGGTAATTAGTGTGCCTATAAGTAATAAAATATGTGAAATTATATTATAAAAATAAAGATTTAATGGATAATTAAGGAAAAAAGTAAGAAATAGGTGGAGAGATGCTTAAGAAGGGCATAGTAAAAATTTTACACTACAAGGCATGGATGAAAATTTTTAAAATATATTATATAGAGTTTAAAAATTACAAAAGCGTGGGATTTGAGACAAAAGGAATGAAACTCCTAGAGGAGAAGAGGAAGAGAGAGTGAAGGAAGGAAAAAAGGAAGAGGTTTAGAGGAAGAAGAAGATTTGATTTCCCAGCAATAGGTGACTAGGATTGCATCACTTCTTAACCTCTTAAGAAAAATTTTCATACGATAAATTTGACTAAAATTTTATTAGGATAAGGATCTTTCGTAGTAGTTTATACAGTTTCTAAATATTTGAAAATTATTTAAGTATGGTATAGTTTGTGAGATATAGGTTACTAAATATAGTTGTTTTATTTTAGACATAAACAACTGAGCTATCTTACTTTAATTATTTCTAGGTCAAGAGTTGAGAATTTGAAAAAGTTTAAAACAAAAAAATATATATAAACATGCATGTTTATTTTATTCTCATAAAAAGGAGAGTGCCCATATTTTACATATTAGGAGATATGATCAAACTTTAAAAACTAACATATCTAGCAAGACTAAAGTTGAGTCTAAGATTTTACTTATAATTTGAGGGCCTAGAAAATTGATTTAGAAGTTGGTTAAAAAATGAAAGTTGTGTTTTTATATGCTTTGTAGTTTTTTATAAAATTTTTGGGTCAATTCACGTTGTTTTAGGAGATATAGTTGATTTATCATAGGCTATTTAGGATATTATGGCATCAGATGTGTTCTATTGTTTGGAGCTAATTTCGCAGACTGTAAGAATTAAAATTAGAAAGGTGTTTATCATGAAAATTGTATGTGTATGAGTGTGTATGTAAAATTTTGTGAGTTAGAACTAAATACATTTCAAGTTATGGTTGTTGATAATTTGCTGTTCTATGAGTACATTTTATTAATTAGTGCATCATAATGAATGTCTAATAAAAAGGTTGTATTGAAATTTATGACATGTTCCTTGAACTTATTGCTAGAGTGGAAATTGGCTAGTTTATTTTAAAGTTTATAATCAAGTGAGAAAATGAGTGTCCTCCATGAAAATATGCAAATAATTGGATTTCTTAAATAAAAATGAATGAAAGACCTAAGTAAGGTGGCTTAGGGAAAAGACCTAAGTGAGGAAACTCAGACAAAAGACTAAATTGAGGAAACTTTGGCAAAATTTCCCTTAAAAAAACCTAATTAAGGTGACTTAGGCAAATTTTCTTAAACAAAGACCTAAGCAAGGTGGCTTAGGCAAAAGAACAACAACATAAAGATTCCTAGGTTAAAGAGTTAATGGAAATGTATAAAAACTTGATAGAGTGAATGTGTGCTTTATGTTTAATATGATGTTTGTTCAAAAGAATAATATCTGACAAAGTGGTGGATGAATGTGGTGATTGATGAAGTTATACCCTGGGGATTGTGATGATGCTTGTTTCAAGAATAAATGTCTTGCTTAAACCTTAATGTGAAATGTGACAATCAACCTTACACCTTGATGTGGGTGATGTAAGTATTGTTGACACCTTATTAGGCAAAGTTGTGCATGAACAAAACTAATGAACTTATTATTTCTTTTATATAAACCAAAATGATTATCGAAATGAAAATGAATTTTTGTTGCATAACTACTCATGAAGAAGAAATGTTTTCCTTTATTGAGTGTAATAATCACATTTTCATTATTTTTCCCTCCCCTAAGAAAAAGCGTAAAAGATTATTGAGTTGATTAGCTAATAACAACAATGTGAGCATGAGTAATGCTTAGACAAGGTCAATCAAAGTTGTCTAATGGATCTCATTTGTCTCATATATTAGAACATTGTGAGATGTCAGTGTCGAACATTATAAGTAGAAGAGATAAATGTTGCATTGAATTCTTTTATAATTTTTTACCTACAAAGCTCACAATGGAATTTGAAATTTTTCGAGTAGAATTGGTCAAGATTTTTGAAAGAAAGTTGCATTGAAACCAATGTTGCGAATACCGTACCGGACTTGGTACCGGATTGAGTTCTGGAATGGTACTATACTGGTACCGGTCAATATCAGGTACCGTTTCGGGCAATTTTTTATATTTATGAAATAGTCCCTAAAATTTTTAAAATTTGCAAAATAGTCCACTGATATATTGTACAATTATATACTATACAGTTTACTGTTTAAAATTTTACATCAACTCTATTTTCAAAAATCATAACAATAAATAATAATCACAATTAATAATTTAACATAACATGACAATAATTTTTAAATATTTTACATATAAATAATAACCACAATTAATATGAAAAAAGACAATCATTATAATACAAATATAAAAATAAGAATAATACAA
>JAOSBO010030316.1:0-11552 GCA_027563915.1 Erythroxylum rotundifolium | reverse complement strand
AGAATTTAGAAAGATCATGTACAAATGAAGTGTAAATCTAAGTTCAATTAGACACATGTGAACTATGAAATGAGAATCAGCATAATATGTGTTCTAGAACATATATCCGGGATTGTCATTGAGCATGCATTGTACATAGTCTACCTATACAATTGTGCATAAATAAATGCTTAAATGTGTTTTTATGCTTAAATGTGTGCAATTGTTGATGAGTGTGAAATGGGTCTCTTGCATAAATAGGTTGTGCAGGTCAAGTGTTCGCATTCAGGTGTTCCCAGAATTTGGAAGCAAATGATAATCTGGAGCATACTATGAGTAGACCTAGATGGTCTCATTTCATTATTTGTTTTGTTTGATTTGATTTTTGTATTAATTGACTGCTGAATGTTGATATGAATGCGTCTTGATTGTGGATTCTGGACAGAAGATCCGATGATTGGGATGTTTGATTGGGATATTGAAGTGCTGATTGTATGTGAATTGGATGAACTAAATGCTTTATGACATGAATGCATGATCACAAAGTGTTCCTCAACATAATAGTTGAATGCCGGACTTAGGTCCGATGACTGTGAAATCTGGTATGAGCAATTATGTAAGATTGTGATGTATGAGATATTCAAGAATTGTTGCATTTCATAAAATGCATGCTCAGATAAAGGCGTTGTGACTCGAATTGCTAGTATGAAGCACTTCCACGTAGAGCTTTGCTCTGTGATTTTTTTATTCTGATTTGGCACGTAGAGCTATACTCCGTGATTCTGTCTGATTGAGCCCTATAGGCCAATATTTGTATAAGTCTGTCATTGACACTCGGTCACAACAATAAGAAGTGAGTCTCATGTGCATTGCTTATGCATCATATGAATGATTAAGTGCATTGTATGTGAAATGTGAATTAATGTGATTGGGTGAGCCATCGATGATGGTTATTAATGTGATTGGGTGAGCCATCGATGATGGTTGCTCACTGAGTTCGCAAAAACTCACCCAAAATTTGCAAATATTTTTTAAGATCAGAAGAATACCCCGTTAGGCCAACGGGAGTATACCTACAACAGAAGTGAAGGATAAAGGCCAGGATCAATTCGTGTCTGCATTTGTGTCTTTTTTTCTATTTTGTATAAAATTGTATATTATGAAACTATTGTACAAATGATTTATGTTGTAATGTAAAGAGTTTATGATTGAAAATGTTCTGAATGAAAGTGAGCCATATTTAATAATTGATTTCCGTATACTAAGAATTACACTTGAGCGTATTCAAAATAAAAAGAATGTACTGAGATTTGAATGAGTAAGTGTCTTAGCACGCCACCCTCGCGGGGCACGGACTCGTATATCATCCACGATGTTGGGTACGGGTCTTTGTGGGAGTGGGGTGCTACACATGAAATGTCACTTCACTTTTGATTATTAAAATCTTAAGAAGGTAAAAGCATATTTTGAAAATTTCGAACGTGCATAGTCCGTAATATTTTGAATATAACTAGTGGAATAATGAACCAAAATTGAATGATTTTTATTTTGTTTAAAACATAAGACATAGAGGAACATTTTTTTAGAAGAACATATTGTCTAAAAATGTCAATTTCTAGGTCAGAATGAGCATACAAAAACTGATCCAAAAACCAGTCCTGTGAAAACAACTGTTTGGGGGTTTTGGGTCCCTTACCCCAAAATTGTGGGAAATGGTTAGGAAGGTGAAGAAAATGTGATTTTGTGTAATTGATGGTTCTATAAGGTTAACTGATAATAATTAGTTTAATTATGCAAGATTAATTGAAATGATAATGTAAAGGATGTACGGTATACAATGTTGAATTGCTTAGTATGATCATGAATGAATGAGTTCCAAAGGCTTATGTATTATGACTTGAATATGGATGGATGTGAATTGGAAATTTCTGCGATAATATTGTGATAATTCCAGACCATCAGTTGTCCAAGGAATTTGATAGTTGGGACTATATTGGGAGTGCTCTCTATTTGTATGAATATACATAATTTGTGAAAATTCAATACCTCTATTGATGAATTATTGCACATACTTGTAATTGTATGACATGTTAGTTTGTTTGAAAATCAGTGAATATGTCAAGTTGAACAAAAAGAAATAAAGTGGTATGTGTTCCAATAAGTTCCTCGTATGAGAATTATGAAAGGAACCCTTTTTTTTGTTCTAAAACTGCTAAGTCTTAGACTTGGGTAAATAGGCATGCCTAGAAGGGTTTGTAGCTGCTCCTGTGATACTTTGGCTTGTTACTGATACTTTGGTTTCTCTTATTATTGAGACATAAGTCTCTCTTATTCTGTAATACCGATCATGGTATCTCCTGAATTAGTCCCGTTACCCACTTCTGTATAAAGGATTAACATACTAACTTGTTTTATATTCTGTTATATGCTCATTCTGATATAAATAAGCTTTGATCTGAAACATCTAAGTTTCGTTCTGAAATAAGCAAATTCTATTTCGTTACAGACAAGTTTTGTTCTGATATTATAATATTCAATTTTGAAATTGGTGAGTCTTGCACTGAAGCAAATGTGTAACCTATTCTGATGTGTTTTGTTTTGTTCTGAGAATTATGATATTGTGGTTCGGTTTGGTAATGGACGAGTAAATACTGTTTATTATCTGATTTGATTTTGAATATGTGAATGTTTGGATGACTATTTGAAATAGTTGTCAACTTATATTCTATTTAGTTTATTACTTACTAAGCTTTACGCTTAGCAAGGTGGTTTTGCCCCGTGTAGGTCAAATAGGAGGATTTAAAGACTGGGACAATGGCAACTGCAATGGCCAAGAAAGAATGTGTTTTGTTTTGGAAATGTATGTTTGGGTTGTATGTAATAATATGAGACATGATCTATTTTAGTAAAAGTTTGTAAATGTTGTAATAACTTTAAATCAGGATATTGTTGTAGTTGAGGTATGTATTCGAATAAATCCAGTGTGTTGCTTAAATTTTGTTTAAAGTCGATTATGCATGGAAAACTAATGATTGGTTGTGTGAATTTTGACAACGCTTTGTATTGTTTTGATATGTTTAAGTCCTGTCTTAGGTAACATCCACATATTCTTCTAGGGCATATTTGGGTGTTACATTGTTTGGCATCAGAGCATGGTTTAGGCGATCCTGGTTTAACCAACGCCTAAATATGGCCTATATTTCAGTCTAAAAATTGTGTTTTGGCCTAATGCGGTTTCTCCCATATTTTGGTTATAAAATTAAAGATGGAAAGATCTCATGAAGCCATTGACAAGATTGCTGAGAGCAATAATCCTAAACGATCTCGTCCATCGATGTCTGGACCCTTTGGGGTCAATCAAGGGGAAGCTGAGGTGCCACCTCCTCCTCCAGCTTAGGGAGAGGCTTTATTGAAGTTGTCATAAGACATGATGGCATTATTGCACCGCATGACTCCTCTTAAGGCTCCGATTGATCAGCTGCAGAAGTATGGAGCTGAGATATTTTCAAGAACATCATTGGAAGAGTCTGAAAGGGCTATGTTCTAGATAAAGAAAGTAAAGAAGGTATTAGATGAAATTAGTTGTCCACTAGATCAGATGGTGCACTATGTTGTCTCTCTTCTTCAAGGAACAGCTTATGAGTGGTAGAACTTCGTTTTGAGAAATCCTCAGCTACCGGTGCCTCTGACTTGAGATTTCTTTACCTAAGAGTTCAAAACAAAGTATGTTACAGAGGCTTATAAAAAGGAGAGGTGGAAGCAATTTCTGAATCTGAAGCAGCAGAATCTATTTGTTGCTGAGTACGATAGAGAATTTAATCGGCTCATAAGGTATGCACCTGAACCTGTACTTACTGAGGAGTTTCAATGTCATCAGTTCGAGGATGGTTTGAATGATTCGATCAAGGAGCATCTTGAGGCATTCACTTTACGGCAGCAAATAAATTATCATCAATTGGTGCAAGTTGCTATGAAAATAGAGAGGTAAGAGAAGGTGAAAATAGAAAGGGCTTAGCAAAGGGGTTTTGCTAGAAGAGGTCAATTCTCGAGCAAGCAAAGTCATGAAGATGCTTCCTCTGCACCGTAATCTACTCAAAGATTTGTAGCTAGGGGAAGGGAATAAAACTTTCCCTCATCGACTGCTTCTGGTAGGGATTCTTCTGTGGGCCGAGGTTCTGGTGCTCCGGAGTGTCCTCATTGTTTCAGACATCATTAAGGTACTTGTTAGAGAGCTATGGGCATATGTTTTCAATGTGGCAATACTGAGCATCTGATAATTAACTGCCCTATGAGACAATCTCAGACATTACAAACTAGTAGGGAGGTCTCTCATGTATCTGCTGGAATCAAAGGACGAGGTAGAGGTCGTGGAGGATCTGGTTAGAATAGACCTAATCTGAATAACCATTCAAAAACTGTTGATCGACCAGCTATACCTTCTGCTTCGACTCGAGCTTATGCATTAAAAACTCGTGAGGATCAGGATGCACCCGAAGTCATTGCTGGTATTATTTCTCTCTTTAATTTTGACATGCATGCACTAGTTGATCCTATATCTACTCATTCCTATATCTGTATTGGAGAAATGTCTGATAAGGAGATGCTTATAGATCAGTTAGAGTATGGCATTAATGTAAACAGTCCTCTGGGTAGTAGTGTGTTGGTTAATCAGGTGTTTAGGAATTGTCCTGTTATGATTCAAGGAAATGAATATGTAGCAGATCTGGTTAGATTGCCTTTTCATGAATTTGATTTAATTTTGGGTATGGATTGGTTGTCCAAGCATCAAGCCTTAGTTGATTGTAATGCTAAGATAGTTGTGCTTAGGAAATCTAATCAGCCTGAAATAGTATTGGATAGCATCCGCACTACTTCTTTAGCTAATGTGGCATCTACTATACAAGCTCAGAAGTTCCTTAGGAAGGAGTGTGAAGCTTATCTAGCTTTTATAATTGATTCTCGGGAAGAGAGTGTTAAACTGCAAGACATTCTAATGGTGAGTGAATTTCCCGATGTGTTTCCTAAAGAGCTGCATAGACTCTCTCTTAAAAGGGAAGTCGAGTTGTCTATTAAAGTTATGCTTGGTACTGCTCTAATAACCAAAGCACCGTACAGGATGGTTCCCACTGAATTAAAGGAGTTGAAAGTGGAGTTGCAAGAACTACTTGATAAGGGGTTCATTCGACCCAATGCCTCGCTTTGGGGAGCACCGGTTTTATTTGTTAAGAAGAAAGATGGTACTTTTCACATGTGTATTGATTACAGGCAATTGAACAGAGTCACAGTGAAGAATAAGTATCCGTTGCCAAGGATAAAAGATCGGTTTGACCATTTGAAAGATGCAGGAGCATTTTCCAAGATAGATTTACGATCATGATACTATCAACTTCGAACGAAGGATGTGGATGTTCCGAAAACTACATTCAGGACCCGTTATGGTCATTATGAATTCTTGTTGATGTCATTTGGGTTAATTAATGCTCCAACTGCATTCATGGATCTAATGAATTGAGTGTTTAGAGCCTATTTAGACCAATTTGTAGTGGTATTTATAGATGATATTCTGGTCTATTCCAAGAATAAGCATGATCATGCTGAGCATCTACGGGTTGTGTTACAAACCCTACAGGAAAAGCAATTGTATGTTAAGCTGAGTAAGTGTGATTTCTAGCTTCAGGAGGTATCTTTTCTAGGACATGTTGTTTCTTCTCAAGGGATTAAAGTTGATCCCAATAAGATTGAAGCAATTGTTAACTAGAAGCTACCACGGAATGTGGTAGAAATGAGAAGTTTTATGGGTTTGGTAGGTTATTATCGCCGGTTTGTGAAGGGATTCTCAGTTATAGCATCCCCCTGACTAAATTGCTACGAAAAGGAGTGAAATGTGCATGGTCCGAGAGTTGTCAAGCTAGTTTTGATCGATTGAAAAGAATGCTTACTGAAGCTCCTGTATTGGCTCAACCCTTTTCTGGTAAAGAATATGTTATGTTTAGTGATGCCTTTAGAAATGGTTTGGTTGTGTTTTAATACAGGATAGAAAGTAGTTGTTTATGCCTCTAGGCAACTAAAGCCACCTGAACAGAATTACCCCACACATGATCTGGAATTGGCAGCATTAGTGTTTGCCTTGAAAATTTGGCGGCACTCCTTGTATGGTAAAAGGTGTAGAATTTTCACAGATCATGAGAGTCTGAAGTATCTGCTTACCCAGAAAGAACTAAATCTGAGACAACGTTGGTTGGAACTCTTTAAAGACTATGATTGTATTGTAGACTACCATTCGAGTAAGGCTAATGTCGTAGCTAGTGCCTTGAGTCGAAAGACCATTTCAGCATTGTTGGTGCAACATGGTGAATGGGGTCTTGTATCTGAAGGAGCTTTTATAGCTCAACTGAAAGCTAGGCCTACCTTGAGGCAACAAATTTATGGTGCTCAGAAAATTGATGATAAGTTGCAACAACTTATTTTGGATACTCGAGAAGGTAAACAACTTGACTTTTCTGTGAAAGGAGACGATGGTTTGTATTATAAAGATTGGTTATGTGTGCCAGCTAATGATGATCTCAAAAAGAAGTTGTTATTTGAGGCTCATAATACTGTTTTCACTATGCATCCTAGTTGAAATAAGATGTATCGAGATCTGAAGCAGCATTACTGGTAGTCAGGAATGAAACATGATGTAGTGGATTATGTATCTAAATGTTTGACATGTCAGCAGGTCAAAGCTAAGCACCAAGTTCCATCTAGTTTGCTACATCCTATGTCTATTCCTCAATGGAAATGGGATAACATTACCATGAATCTTGTCATTGGACTTCCTCTCACTTAAAGGAAGCATGATGCTGTATGGGTGATTGTTGATAAGTTCACTAAGTCTGCTCACTTTCTGCCTGTTCATCTTGATTATTCATTGGATAGGCTTGCCGATCTATATGTGAATGAGATAGTGAGGTTGCACGGGGTGCCATTATCTATTATATCTGATCGTGATCCTCGATTTACTTCAAGATTCTGGAAAAGTCTGCAAAAGGCTTTGGGTACTCAAGTTAAATTCAGTACTGCTTCCATCCTTAGACAGTTGGAATATCTGAACTGGTGATCCAGATATTAGAAGATACGCTTCTAGGCTGTGTGTTAGAGTTTCCAACAAGTTGGGATAAGTATCTGGCTCTGATGGAGTTTGCTTACAACAACAGTCATCAGACTAGCACTGGCATAACGCCTTATGAAGCACTGTATAGTAGAAGGTGTATAACTCTGGTGTGTTGGACTAAATTTAGTGAAAATAAGATGATCGAGCCTGATATTGTGAAAGATACTGAAGAAAAAGTTTAGGTTATTCAACATAAGATGAAAGCTGCCAGTCATAGGTAGAAGTCCTATGCTGATCTGAAAAGGAAGGATATTGAATATCAAGTAGGTGATAAGGTATTCTTGAAAGTTTCATCATGGAAGAATATACTTCAGTTTGGTAAGAAAAGTAAGCTTAATCCGCGATATATTGGTCCATATGAAATTCTCAAGAGGATCGGACCAATAGCTTATCAATTAGCTCTTCTTGAAGAATTGGCCAAGATACATGATCTGTCTTATGAAGAAGGGCCTGTGTCTACATTAGCTAGAGAAGTCAGACAACTTAAGAACAAGCAAGTACCTTTGGTGAAAGTACTCTGGCAACATCATAGACTTGAAGATACAACATGGAAACCAGAAGAGACTGTGAGAGCTCAGTATCCTCAACTATTTTAATCAGGTATGAATTTCGAGTACGAAATTCTTTTAAGGGGGAGAGAATTGTAAGGCCCCAAAATATGCCCTAGTTGAAACGATGCATGATCATGAAAGTGCATGTGAGATAGGAGTTAAAATTGTGCTATGATTTGAATATGAAAGGTATATGACTTGAATTTTGGTATTGATGGACTATAGTTAGTAAATTGGGATTAATTGATACCATTAGAAAATTGAGGTATTTAAATGTATATTTGGACTAGGAAAATTTTCAAGTGGCAAGTTAGGCTGGTGCATGAAAATTAGAATGATTAAGCCTATGAGTTATTAATATTTGGCATAGCTAATGTATTGACATTTGGCACCATTGATTAAGTGACAAGTGAATCAATCTTGGAGTGACATATGGCCTAATCATTTAATGACACATGCACATAGCCTAATAGATATGTGACTTATGGCAGCTTAAAAGGGGGGACAAGTATGAACAAGGTTTTAGTGGCATGTGCTCCTCTAAGATTAGGATACCTAGCAACTTAGGTGTCCTACTAGAAATTTCTATAGCTTTCATTGAAGCATCACCACCGAAACCCTTCACCCTCATTTAACTCTGAATTTTGCTTCAACTTCACTTAGGATTCTTACAAGATATTGCATCAAGGAAGTAGAGAACGTGATCTTCTATGCTGCTGTCTTCTTGGTCACCTTGATTTGGAATTGTGTTTGCTTACTTGGAAGGCTAGTTTGGCATCTTTTTTTTTGAGTTGGAATTCGAAATTAAAGAGATAAGGGAATACTAAACTTGGAATCAGATTAGAACATGTATTGTTTGATGTTTGAAGTGGATAAAATGTGTACTGAGCTAAGAAAGAATTGAGGTTAAAAAAAAACTTGATACATGCTGGATACTTGTTATAAGGGGTGGTTCCACTGACTAGGTATCAGCATATTAGCCATATCTTGAACTATAGATATCAAAATGGGATGATTTGAAATTCATATTAAACTAGATACATTTTTCTACAACTTTCATGAAGAATTCAAATTTGAATTCTATCATTAAGGGCATAGGCTGTAGCATTATCCTTGACAGAAATCATATCCTGTTTTTAACAAATAAACTGTATCGATTTAGTCCGAATTAGACAAATTTGTCTTCATAAAAGTTATAGCATATCCTATTAGTTTTCTATTGGTATAAATTTTGTAATTTTTGGATATCAGAATTGAGAGATATGAGTTTTACAAGTTTGAGTGCACAGGCACAATCATGCACTAGCCAAAATTTCGAACGTGCACATTCTGTAGTATTTTGAATAGAACTCGTGGAATAATGAACCAAATTGAATGATTTTTATTTTGTTTAAAACTTAAGACATAGAGGAACATTTGTTTATAAAAAATATTGTCTAAAAACATCAATTTCTAGGTCAGAATGACCATACAAAAACTGATCCAAAAACCAGTCTTATGAAAACAACTGTTTGAGGGTTTCGGGTCCCTTACCCCACAATTGTGGGAAATGGTTAGGAAAGTGAAGAAAATGTGAATTTGTGCAATTGATGGTTCTATAAGGTTAATTAAGTAATAATTAGTTTAATTATGCATGATTAATTGAAATGATAATGTAAAGGATGTATGGTGTACAATGTTGAATTGCTTGGTGTGATCATGAATGAATGAGTTCCAAAGGCTTATGTATTATGACTTGAATATGGATGGATGTGAATTGGAAATTTTTTTGATAATATTTTGATAATTTTGGACCATCAATTGTCCGAGGAGTTTGATAGTTGGGACTGTATTGGGAGTGTTCTCTATTTGTGTGAATATACACAATTTGTGAAAACTCAATACCTCTATTGATGCATTATTGTGCATACTTGTAATTATACGACATGTTAGTTTGTTTGAAAATTAGTGAATATGTCAAGTTGAACAAAATAGAATAAAGTGGTATATGTTGTAATAAGTTCCTCATATGAGAATTATGAAAGGAACCCTTTTTTTTTGTTCTAAAAGTGTTAAGTCCTAGATTTGGGTAAATAGGCATGCCTAGAATATTCTCCTGTGACACTTTGGTGTCTCCTATTACTGACACTTCGGTGTCTCCTGTTATTGATACTTTTGTGTCTCCTGTTATTGAGACATAAGTCTCTCCTGTTCTGTGATACCGATCATGGTATCTCCTGAATTAGTCCTGTTACCCACTTATGTATAAAGGATTAACAGACTAACTTGTTTTATATTCTATTATATGCTCATTCTGATATAAACAAGCTTTAATCTGAAACATCTGAGTTTTGTTCTGAAATAAGTAAATTCTGTTTCGTTACAGACAAGTTTTATTTTGATATTATAATATTCAATTTTGAAATTGGCGAGTCTTGCACTGAAGCAAATGTGTAACTTGTTCTGATATGTTTTGCTTTGTTATGAGAATTATGATATTGTGGTTTAGTTTGGTAATGGATGAATAAATACTGTTTATTATCTGATGTGATTTTGAATATGTGAATGTTTGGATGACTATTTGAAATAGTTGTCAACTTATATCCTGTTTAGTTTACTCCTCACTAAGCTTTATGCTTAGTACGGTGGTTTTGCCCCCCATGTAGGTTCAAATAGGAGGATTTGAAGACTGGGACAATGGCAACCGCAATGGCCAACAAAGAATGTGTTTTATTTTGGGAATGTATGTTTGGGCTGTATGTAATAATATAAGACATGATTTATTTTAGTAAAAGTTTGTAAATATTGTAATAACTTTAAATCGAGATGGTGTTGTAGTTGGGGCATGTATTCGAATAAATCCAATGTGTTGTTTAAATTTTGTTTAAAGTCGATTATGCATGGAAAAGTAATGATTGGTTGTGTGAATTTTGACAACGCATTGTATTCTTTTGATATGTTTAAGTCCTGTCTTAGGTAACATCCACATATCCTTCCAGGAGATATTTGGGTGTTACAATACAAATTAGTATATTATATCTAATTATATGTTTTCTAACTGGCTTAAATCCTTTATAGATGGTAAACTTAGGAGCTACAAATCATGTAATGAAGGAAAGAGAAGCCTTCATATAATTTCAACGAATTCCATATAGGACAATATGGATATATGTAAACTTTGGAATGGGATATTTCTCTTGGAGTTGATTAATATGGTCATAACCTTATATTGGATGGTTTTATGGAATTAGATGTTGTTTATCTAATAAGTAAAATTAGTTTTTTCTTTACTTACATTACTATTACTTATCATACCAATGTTAATTTATATCATGATAGACTTGATCATATCGAAAAGGTTCAAATAAATTGATTAGTTAAACAAAGTCTTTTTAAAAGCCTAGATAAAGTAGAATCATCTACTTGTGGCTTTTGTATAGTTGACAAAATGGCATGAAAATCATTTAGTATGGGAGAAAGGGCTATTAGGACATTAAGATTAATTGATTAAGATATATATGGCTTTAAAATGTAAGAGCAAGACAGAAGAGTACTTATTTCATCACCTTTATCAATGACTACACTCGGTATTTTTATATTTATTTGATTTTTCATAAATTAAAAGTATTATAAATATTTTTAAAAGTATATGAATTTGATTGAGAATTAGTTAAATAAGAAGATAAAGTCTCTAAGAATTGAATTGGGATAAGAGTACTAATTTGAATAAGTCAAGATGATATATGATGAAAAAGAAATAAATACAAAGTTGACTATTAGAGTAACGCTCAATAAAATGGCATTGCAGGTAGAAGAAATAAATCTCTTTTTAAAAAATTTAGGTCTATGATGGGATAACCAAAATTTCCTATTAGCTATTATGGTGATGT
>JAOSBO010030280.1:0-11552 GCA_027563915.1 Erythroxylum rotundifolium | reverse complement strand
ATTGAAAGAACTATGTATGAGGAACCAATTTAAGCACAAAAATCATCAACTAGGAGTAAACAAATGCAATAGCAGCTGTGAAAATGCAGCCAATTTATAATATAAACTTGGCTCAATCAACGTGTTAGGTGCATGAGGTTGGATGTTATAAAATCTGGAAAATTGGAAGATGAGTGCTGGAGAATGTAGCTGTGACATATTCACTGATTATGCTTTTGTGTTTTACACATAACTTGATCTGTAGTTATCAAAATAAGATGATTCTTTATCAGGACTAAACTAGAAGTGTAAGGCTACATTTTTCATGAAGATATCAGATTTTAATTCTGTCTCTAAGAATTTCAAAATTTTGCTCGAAATTGAGTCTTGGCTTCGGCTATAACACTACCCGAGACAGAAATTATGTCCTATGGTTATCGGATAAACTATACTGATGTAGGCCGAATCAAAAAAACATTCTTCACAAAAGTTGTAGCTTAGTCTCTTAGCTTTCAAATGATATAAATTTTGTAATTTTTTTGACATTTTAATTAAGAGATAGGAGTTGTATAACTTGACAGCATGATCATGCATTAGCTGAATTTCTAATGTGCTTAGTCTACAGTATTTGGAGTATAACCTTCAGAGTACTGAACCGAACTTAATGATTTTAGAGTCATTAGAAACTTAAAAGATAAGATAGCAATTTTCTAGAAGAAAGGATTGCCAAATTATTTCATTTTCGTGGTCAGATTGATCATGAACAGTAGACCCGAACGTATATACAGGAAAAATCTGAATTGATGAAATGAGTTATGAATTTCGATTTTTTATGGTTTTATTGAGGTATAAACAATGAGTATAAATGATACTGACGTGAGTTTGGAAATATGAATATTTATGTGATGAGAATAATAGAGCGATACCTGGGATTGTCATTGAACATGCATTATGCATATTTCATATACATACATGTGCATTAACAAATAGTTATAATGGTGCAAAAGTATGATATGTGTGTATTGCTTGATATAGAGGAGCAATTGGAATGTTAACATCCAGACATTGCTGGAACTTCCAGGCATTAACTTCAAAAGCAATCTGTGAGTAACCTAAATGGTCTCACTTAATTAATTGTTGTGTTAGATTGTGTTTAAAATAACTTATGAATGTGAAATTGATTGTATAGATTCTAGACAATGAAGGTCCGAGGTTTCTAATGAATGAATGTGATATTTGAAGTGCTCCTCACCTGTGAATGTAAAGACATAAATGTTACTCCAAAATTTTATTGAATGTTGGACTAAGGTCCAAAGATGATTGTGTTGTCATTGTGAATGTGACTAATTAAAAACAATGATTAAATGAATGTGGGAGATGCATTTCATTTCATGAATACATGAAAGATAAGGTAGTTGTGACCGGAGTCGCCAGTAAAAGAACTTAAAGCTCAGAACTTTATAAGTGCCTTTAGTTCAATTATGCATGTACCCAGTATCCACTAAGGGATATGACACATTAATTGATATAGCTCGGTATCTACAAAGGGATATAAGCTAGTAAAAAGGTACTTGATCACAACAAAGTAACAAATGAAACTAAATCACGTACATTGCATTTATATTTGATATATGTATTTTACATTAATGAAATGACCATTATGATTGTTCTAAAAGAGAAAGGTGATATTTAATGAATATGCAAAGTTGTGAAAAATATGTTACGTGTATTGATGTGATGCCTGAATTGAGTGAACCATTGATGATGGTTACCTCATGGAGTTTGCAAAACTCAACCAAAATTACACGTTGACATTTCAAGACCGGGAGAGGACTTTAGCCACTGAGACACGCTACAAGAAGTATAGTCTTGTACTTTTGGGAAGAAGAAGAAATAGCTCAAAGGTCAGTCAGCTGGGATTCGAAAGATTAGATAGACTTTTGTGTAATTTCCTCTTTCATGTAGCATATTTTGTATTACAAAATGATGATGTACATGTATGGATGTTTTAAAGATACAATGTAAATACGTTCAAATTTATGAAATGAAATGAGGAATATAGTTTGGAATTTGGTTTTAAATTTTGGGGATTTTTATATACAATAGTTTATTCCATGACTAAGTTAGATATGTTGCCATGTTATAAAATGAAGGAGAGATAGTTAACACATCATTATTATAGATTCTATACTAGAATATCCATAGGGTGTTCCGCTATGTAATTTATAGTAATGGGGTGTTACATTTATGGACTTAAGTAAGCATTTAGGATTTGGAACATTAGGTTTGATAAGGCTATCAAAACCTATGGATTCATACAAAACCTAGATGAGCCTTGTGTTTATAAAAGGATACAAGAAGGTAAGGTTACTTTCCTAATTCTGTATGTCGATGACATTCTGCCCATTGGGAATGATGTAGGAATGTTATCTACAATCAAGGGATAGTTGAATGAATAGTTCTTAATGAAATATTTGGGAGAGGCTAACTATGTTTTATGGATCAAGCTTATAAGGTATCGTAAGAATAAGCAGATAGCCTTGTCTCAACTAACCTACATTGAGAACATGCTTAATAAGTCTGCCATGCAGGATTCCAAAACGGGTTTCACACCTACCAGACATGGAATCAAACTTTCAAAGGAGCAACACCTAAGACCAAAAAGGAGATCAAATGCATATGCAAAATTCCACATGCTTCAGCAGTTGGAATTTTAATGTATGTTATGCTTTGCACTAGACGAAATATCTGTCTAGTGCAAGTGTATGTAGTGCCCTAGAAATATAGTTCCTTGGAAAGCAAGTGTATTTACATATAACTTAATTTTCTTCCAGTCGCAATATTGTAATGAAAATATTTATTATTAATAAAACAAAAGAGTTTGGTTTTATTTGTATGAGCATAATATAACTAGTCATAAGGTACCAAGGTTCCTTTGTAAGTACTATATATATACATAGAGATGTATAAGAAATATGTATATCATTATCATCTAAACTAATTGATTCACAGTCAAATAATCAAGTTGGTCGCATGATTCTGGTTTAGACTATATACTGTTGCGATTTACCTCTGTGTAAGTAAAGGAGTTTACTCTAAGGGACTGATGAGTTTCAAAGAATGATAGTAGTTGACTATTAGTAATGACATTATTAAATGAATCCGGAATCACTTATATTTTTAAAGAATAAAGTAGGTCGTCACTTTAATCTTAAAACCTACACCGTAGCATTAATTTATTACAAACCATAATCATTATTGGTGTTGAACTCATGTGTGTTTCATTATAATTCTTGATATGATCGGAATAGATTTTTACAAGATATTTTTCACAGTAAAACCTATCTACTTGTTTTATGTTCAAAAGCCGCAAGTGAACGGGTCGTGACTTGTAACTAAAAAGAGCAGATATCGATTCCACAAGGATTAATTCCCAGACACCATTTAGTTTAGACATAACTTTATTTAAGAAATGAAAGTGTGAATAATCTGGAAAATTGAATTAACTAAAAGATTAATGATGAATGAAGAATAACACCACAATCGCAGAAAAATTGGAATTCAAGAATCTAAAGACTAGAGATTACTTTTTCCTTATTTTGTCTTGCTCCTATTTTATCAATTGAATTATGTCTCACCCTAAATTTTTTAATGTACTAATTACCCTCTCTGAAGGTGTAACGATTTGTCCCTAATTGATTTGATGGGAATCAACTTTACTATCTCTAAACCTACCCAATGACTCGACCGATTCAACTAATTATTAAACTATCCTATGGGTGTTCAATTAACTAACTGAGATCTCTTTTCTAACTATTCAATTAACATGATGATTGCTAGTCTATAGGTCGCCAATTCTCGTTGTACAATCCTACATAAATTTCATCATACTCACTCTCTCGATTTGTTACAGGATAACAATTAAAAACAACAATCATCAGAGACAACTTCATTCAATTCAATAAAATAAGAGTTCTACAAAAATAGTTCAAAAGCAATCCGTAAAATGAAATCAGCCTAACATGGTCTCCATAACATCATCAACATTCAAATAAACCATCTTTACAAAGACTAGAAGAAATCAAAGTGACTGAAAATTAAATATAAAGACTCCTCTTCTTTTGCAAAAATTTGAAATTTTAGTGTTGATGTGTTATTTTACCCAATCTTGATGATGGTCCTAGTCTTCATTCCTTCCTTAAGGTTCCAAATATTTTTTCTTCACTCATCGATGGTATTTCTATAGAGGGGTGTCGTCTCCCTTGAAGATGGAGGCCTAATGATGCTTAAATAGTCTAAAAACCCTAGGTTTAATGAAGCCCCATATTAAGTCTTGAATTATAATTCCCACGCCCGTGGGAATTTGCATGATTCACACGATCGTGGGAATGGGCCACAAATGCACTCCTCTTTTCTTCTCCTCTTTGATCTCTAGTTCAACCTCCAAGTTGCTCCCTCTTCCTTCCTACATAAAAATAGCCAATCCTTACCCTCAATTAACATCAAGCACACAAGAACAACAATGGAAATCAAAAAATCCTAAAATAGAACAATAAACAACAATTATGCCAGAAAACACGTGCCAATTACCTATAAAAACATGTACCAATGCACACCTATAAAAATCCCCACAATTGGATCTTTGCTTGTCCTTAAGCAAAATAAATACAACCAATCAATTCTGTCACTTCATTTTCACAAAGATCAAAACATACAATCCCTCAAATTCAAGCCAACTCAAATATCAAGTTAATGCACATACATGACTACTTTTTCATTGATGTACATAAGCAAACTTATAATTGGCATTATGACTCAAAGATAAGTAAAGATGCACAAATGAATTTTCCTCACAGTCTTCACTCATTTCTCTCAAATGTTTAAGTGTTAGTGTTTCGTTCAAACTTATTACAAGAAACTACACTACTGTAGGTTTGCTAATACACCAATTCTCGTCTAAAATGATTGCATGCATAAATAGATCAAAAGGACTTGTTTAAGGTTGAAATGTGGTAAAGGTTAAGGTGGGTCAAGAGAAGGGAAAGAGGTTATGCACAAGCATAAGTATAGTAAAAAGAAAATAAAATGAGTTATTAAAACATGATTATGAGATATCCAAATATAACTAATGTAGTACTCTGCACTCATTTATGCTACTCGATTGTTCTTCCTTTTTCTTTTCTTTTCTTTTTCATTTTTTTCATTTTTCATTTTTTTCTTTTTCTTCATACATGAAAGAACTATGAATCAAAACTAGCACTGTATACAATATAGTTCATAGGCAGAGATATACTCAACTTACCTCGGTAAAAATTTCACTCAATCCCAACTAATTTATATTTTACTAAGCTTGTGAAAGGGTAGGATAATGGGGTTTAAAGTTTAAAATTTTTGGTTGTTTTCAAGAAACAAAAGGTTAAGGCTCAAGGGGGTAGCAAGGGATAATCAACAGGTAGGTCATTTACGCCAAAGGTTAACACAAAAAGGGCCTAAATCATCCCTATTAAGCACGCATCCAGTAGACTCAAACAGATGCAAAGTAAGTTCTGAAGGTAGTAACCTAAGGAAGTAACACTCAAAAAAGAAATAAATGACTATATAGATGGAGTCATATAGCTCAATCCTTACTTTAGCTCAAATGAAAACTCATTATGCATCTCTACACTACCTCATTGCTCAAATGTCAATTTGTGTCTAAGCTTATGTAACCAACTACTTTTCATCACTCTATAGGGTTCTCTTTCTACTTAAGTAGCCTAATCTGAGTTCAAGCATGCACTGAATCTAATTCCAACTAACATGATAGAATCTCATGTCAATATTTATTAGAGTGAATCAAATGTGGTTCCATTGCTAACACAAAGCACTGTTGTTGATACAAGGCACATAATATGCCTAAACATGCATCATATTCAACACAGTGCACACAATGCAATTAAGAAAGTCGATGACACCTCCTCACACTTAAATTTCACATTATCCTCAATGTGACAATTCAATATTCACATAAGGGAAAATGCCATCAAACTAATTAAAAAATGATAACACATCCAACAAAAGAAATTGAAACAAACAAATGATATCAAACAAAACAAAAGAAAATGAATTCAAACAAAAATTAAGGAAATTACAACCAAACAAAAGACATAACACACACAAATGATATGAAACCATTAATAGACATGAAATGAAAAGCAATCACGCAAAAGAAATGATAATATTTAAAAGTTAAAAGGTACAAAAATCTTCTTCAAATGAGGGTGGTGACGTTGATTTTCTTTGATAGAAGTTGAAGAACCTTCTCTTTAAGATTCATTACTCCTTATGAACCTTCTGCATTTTTATGTCAAGTTCATCGAGTTGGGTTGTCATCTATTGATGGCTTGCAGCTATTTGGTTGAGAATTGGTTGATATCAGTTAACCGTCGCTAGTTCTCCACTACTACTTCCTCCTCTGGCTGTGGGGCTATGCTCGAAGTGGAGGGTTGGTTTACAACTGTACCGGTGCCCCTCCTACTCCTCACTACAGTGGGCATCTGAGATTGTATAGTTCCATGGATTAGACCTTGACAATCTCATAGCGTCTCAAATAGGCTATGTCAATCATATCGTCGGGAGTAGCATGCAAATTCTCCATATTAACATTGTAAAACACACCCAAAGAAAAAATAATGTGAGACATCCCAAAAGACAAACTCTTTTTATTAACCACACTCATTAGTGATCGAAAGATCCTATAAGGTGTGTTGATTTTAAGCTTTTGATCTATGCACCATAAAAAGAAAAGTTCTTTGGTTAAGCATTTATTGAATTATGTTTTATTAAACATAGTCAAGCATATAAATTTGTGTAAAAGGAGATGTTCAGCACTCTGAATTAAAGAATTTGGTGCATTACATGAATCAAAATGTTTTTCACCTATGAGAGTGTTTCAATAAGCATCAATATCGAAATCAGCGTGACCATCTACAATTTTTGCATTCAAAAAATTGAACATTTTAGCATGACAAGATAATCAAGTTTAAAGACACTTCCAGCTAACCTAAATCAAAACACATCCATTTTAGGTGTACCGTCACTCTTGTAAAAAACTCTAAAATTATGGTGGCATAAATAGGTACATCGCACCAAACAAATCTATTCCATCCTACGTTTGCAACTAATTGTTCAAGTTGTCGTATCACTCTTATGTTCTCCTATAGTTCAAAATCAAAATACTTAGGAGTGACTATTTCTTTATTCCTAAAGTCACTAAAATGCATACCTTCTTCTTCTGGGTAAATCAGAAATGGAGCCCTAAGTTCCCACTAAGTTGGTTTTACCTTCATCAGAAACTTGAAGTCAGAGTTCATCGATCGGTTTCCTAGCCATAATCATCCTTAGTGGTGCCATTATGAGAAAAAAAATTGTAAAAATGAGAGAGAGTGAGAGAGTGATATTCGTATTTTAGAGAGAGAGTGAGCAAAATATTACCGAAATCCTTGTGTTTTTTAATGATTGGTGCAACAAAAGATGAAAGGATTGTAAAATTAAAAAGAATGGAGAAAGAAAATACCAAGAATCTAGAGCAAAATGAAGAGTGTTAGAGAGTGGGAAGAGAGAATGTCATGGGTTAAAGAGAGAGGGAGTGATTTTTTTAAGAATGGGTGAGAGAAGAAAGGGGAAGGAAGTTTAAATTTACCTCTTGAATGGAAATCCCAAGATTGTGGGAATTCCCACAATTCCCATTATCATGGGATTACTCTCTAGAAAGTTTCTGGAGAGATTTCCCATGCTCGTGGGAATCACCACAATTCCCACGAACATGGAATTGGTGATCCTACAATTTTAAACCTTCTTCCAAGCTTATATGTATTCTCCATGATCCCAAAACTTACAAACACATGAAGATAATATCATCAACAAGAAATTTGAAAAGAAACAAGTCGAAATTCACATAAAATCAACATAAACATCAATCAAACCCAATTCAAACATGATCATAATTAAAGAATCAATCGAATAAATAAACAAAACAGTCAAAAAGAAATAGAGTTCTATAGATTGCCTCCCATGTAGCACTTCCTTATCGGAAGCTTGACGCTCTTCCTTGGAAATTCAGCTAGGATCAATTATAAGTGGCTTGCTTCTACCTTTTTCGTTCAACATCAATTTTGTAGCCTATAAGTAAGCTACAAATTGTAAAATGAACAGAAGGAAAATATTGGTAAATTTAAGAAAACCAATTAATTTCATCGATGTCCTTTCCATCGACAAACTGTTCTCCCTTTGAATCCAACAATTTGTCACGTACGAAGATGAGTTTCTCTCTTTCTTCCTTAATTACCTTCTTCTCCTCTACTTCTTCCACTTCATCAACTGAGACTTTCATAACTTCTTCAAACTCGATGTTTGTTGTCAGTTGTTCTTTGTCCATTTATTCTTTAGAAGATTTGAACACATCAATTATTCTAAATGAGCTGTTATCCATCAGATTCTTGAATACATCATTTACGTTGAATGTCTCATCATCATCACCAGTCCAAAGGATAAGGTTCTTTCCATAGACATCTACCTAAGATTTTTTTATGTTTAAGCATGGTGTACTAAGATTTGGCAGACAGTGTGAGGCGTTTCCATCTTTTTCTTCATCCTTTTTTTTTATTTCTTGGTCTTCTATAAGGTAAAGTTTAGCATGGTCTTCCATTAGTTCTTCTTGTTCTTCCCCATTTCTAAATGTGATAGCCTCATAATGCTCTCGCTGATATAATTCCATATTGTTCGGAAAGTTTTCCACACTTCTCTTAGAAAATTCATGGGAGAGCTGTGTTACTTGAATCTTCAAGTTGTGAATAGAAACAACATGATTTTCCAAAACTTGATTGAATTTCTTTTCTAGTCTTTTCGGTTGGAAAACATCCGCTTTTGGTTCTCTTCCATATCTGTTAATTTGGAACAAAACATCTCCATAAACTTGTACAACTTGCTCTCCATCACTCCAATTCAATCTTGCTAAATTTCAAATTGGTCTTAGTGTCCTTGTGAATACTTACATTATTGAACCAATAAAAATTTGGGTGGTTTTTCCATCCTCCAATGTACGTGTTCCAATAAGAATCAGTATTTCCTTAACCATACTGCACCGCATTGTAATTTGCAAAAGTTCCTTGTTCCCTATAATAATTATCTTCCATCATTCTTTCTATTTCTTCTTGGCATCTATCTCTTTAGATGTCTCATTCCTCATTCTAAGATGTCTTGATGTGTTACCAAATTCCTTTGATCTTTGCGTGTTCCTTATGTTTATGCATCTATAAATACACAAGGAAAAGTATCAAAAACTCTTAAATAAAAAGTAATCTAAATTAAACAAAATGCTCAACAATCAATCCCCAGAAACAGTGCCAAAAACTTGTTGATAGTAAAACCTATCTACTTATTTTACCCTAAAAAACTGCAAGTGAACAGGTCGTGACTTGTAGTTAAAAATAATGGATATCGATCCAACAGGGATTAATTCCCAGACACTGTTTAGTTTAGACACAACTTTGTTTAAGAAACAAAATTGTTAGATGCAAATAATCTGGAAAATTGAATTAAAACTAAAATATTAACAACGAAAGAAGAACGATACCACAATTGCAAAAAAATCAAAATTCAAGAATCTAAAGACTAGAGATTATTTTTTCCTATTTTGTCTCCCCCTATTTTATTGATCAAATTATGTCTCACCCGAGATTTTTGAATGTGCTAATTACCCTCTCTCAAGGTGTAACTATTTGTCCCTAATTAAATTGACGGGAATCAACTAGACAATCTCTTAACCTACCCAATGACTCGACCGATTCAACTAGTTATTAAACTATCCTATGGGAGATAAATTGAATAGCCAAAATCTTTCTTCTAACTATTCAATTAACGTGATGATTGGTAGTCTATAGGTTTCCAACTCTCATTGTACAATCCTACATAAATTTAACCCTACTCACTCTCTCAATTTGTTGCAAGATAATAATTAAAAACAAAAATCACTAAAGACAACTTCATTCAATTCAATAAAATAGGAGTTCTACAAAATAGTTCAAAAGCAATTCCTAAAATGAAATAAGCCTAACATGGTCTCCATAGCATCATCAACATTCAAATAAACCATCTTTACAAAGAATAGAAGAAATCAAAGTGAAAAAAAATTGAATATAAACACTCCTCTTCTTTTCCAAAATCTGGAATTTTGGTGTTGAAGTGCTATTTTGCCCAATCTTGATGATGATCCTTGTCTTCATTCCTTCCTCAAGGTTCCAAACATATGTTCTTCACTCAAGGATGGTATTTCTATAGAAGGGTGTCATCCCCCTTGAAGATGGAGGCTTAATGATGCTTAAATAGTCCAAAAACTCTAGGTTTAATGAAGCTCCGTATTAAGTCTTGAATTATAATTCCCAAGCCCATGGGAATTTGCATGATTCTCATGATCGTGAGAATGGGTCACAGATGCACTCCTCTTTTCTTCTCCTCTTTGATCTCTAGTTCAACCTCCAAGTTACTACCTCTTCATTCCTACATAAAAATAGTCAATTCCTACCCTCAATTAGCATCAAACACACAAGAATAACAATGGAAATCAAACTTAATGAAAACATACAAAATGAATCCTAAACTAGAACAATAAACAACAATTATGCTCGAAAACACATGCCAACTACCTATAAAAACATGTACTAATTCACACCTATCAAGTATCAATCCAATGTCTGTATGTTGGAATTATTAATTGAAATATGCATCTGGGAACATACACTCAAATAAAGAGTTTATAGTGATATCATCATTTGTAGATGTTTTATAGAGATTGGTGATTAATCTAGCACTAGTAGTGTTGGGCCCCGAACTATTATTTTTTTTGTAAGCATGATTCGAATAAATTTTGTGGTATTGTTGGATAACTCATGGTAATTGGAGTTTACTATTATGTCGAGTTTAGGAGGATTTATTTGATGGATTGATAAAAATTTAAAGTATTACATGGAAAAATTAAGATTAAGTTAGAGTATAGCAAGGTGTAAGTTAAATTGGAAAATTTAGAATGCATAAGGGTATTTTTGGAAGATGAGTTAAGGTTAGAAGCACTAAGGCATTAAGGAGGGGTAAGGTAGGCTTTCCTCACTCATTAAGGGTAGAATGGGAAGAGGAAAAGATTGACTAGTAAATATGAAGATCTAAAAACGTGAATGAAGAAAAGAAGGAGAGGAAGGAGAGGAAATCAAAAAGGAAGAGAGAGAAAGAGGAAGAGGGGTTTCGGAGGAGTCCAAAAAGAATAGAGCTTTGAACTTGGTCACGAAATTCCTTAGTCTTAAAGAGAGAATTTGAGGTTACTCAAGAAGGGAAAAAGAAAGAGGAAGGGAAGAGCTATCATAGAGTCAAAAATCTCACCAGTTGGTGAAAATTCAAGGTAATTTTGATTTTAAAAATCTCTTGGAGTTTGAAAGGTGTTTGGTTCAAAGAGTTGGGAAATGCATGGGTTTAAGTATTTTAAGGTTAATTTCATGTTTGATTTTATGGGTTCTCAAATTAAATTCCTATTGAATGAGAACTTG
>JAOSBO010030262.1:0-11553 GCA_027563915.1 Erythroxylum rotundifolium | reverse complement strand
TACCAAGGTTGCCGAAACGTCAACTTGCTGTCCCGACCAGTTCAATAACCGAATGCCTCGCCTATCCTTAACAAACCAACCCTTCGGCACTCCTAAGTACGACGTGGTGCACAACACCGGTGGATGACACCCATGATCAGGTCTGCCAAAGAGCACCCGTGCGCCAGAACTGACTTAGCAAGAGTATGCATTGTCGATGATTCCTTGCAGATGATGCTCTCGATTGTGCCCAAACACGGGGTTCAACCCCTCGAAAATCCCACAATCTGAGCCCAGAATCTGAGTATTGTTGAGCACCACACCGTACTTAAGTTGCCAAAGCGCCACCCTGCCTTCGGACCAGCTAAGCAACCAATCACCTCACCAATCATCATCAACAAGCTGGCCCTCTGGCACTCCCGAGTACAACGCGATCTTCGCGTCAACAAGGGGCTGGGACCCATGATTGGGCGTGCCCAAGTCCACTTGGGCGTCGAAACTGACTCAGCAAGGGGTTGCGTCATCGTCGATTCCTTGCACTTGATGCCCTTGAGCTCGCCCAAGCATGGGGGTCGGTCCCTCGATATTCTGACATTCTGAGTATCGCTAGACACCACACCGTACCAAGGTTGCCGAAACGTCAACTTGGCATCCCAACCAATTCAATCGAATGCCTCACCTATCCTTAACAAACTGACCCTTCGGCACTCCTAAGTACGATGTTGTGTACAACGCGGGTGGATGACACCCATGATCAGGTCTACCAAAGTGCACCCGCACGCCAGAACCGATTCAGCAAGAGTATGCATCGTCGATGATTCCTTACACATGATACTCTCGAGCATGCCAAAACATGGGGTTCAAACCCTCGAAAATCCCACAATCCGAGCCCACAATCTGAGTATCGTTGAGCACCACACCGTACTTAAGTTGCCAAAGTGTCGTCCTGCCTTCAGACCAGCTAAGCAACCAATCACCTCACCAATCATCATCAACAAGCCAGCCCTCTGGCACTACTGAGTACAACGCAATGTTTGTGTCAACAAGGGGCCAAGACCCATGATTGGGCATGCCTAAGTCCACCCGTGCATCAAAACTGAATCAGCAAAGGGATGCGTCGTCGTCAATGCCTTGCACTTGATGCCCTTGAGCACGCCCAAGCATGGTGGTCGGTCCCCCATTATTATGACATTCTGAGTTTTGCTAGGCACCACACCATAACAAGGTTACCGAAACGTCAGCTTGTCGTCCCGACCAGTTCAATAACCAAATGCCTTGCCTATCCTTAACAAACCGACCCTTCGGCACTCCTAAGTACGATGTGATGCACAACACAGGTGGATGACACCCATGACCAGGTCTGCCAAAGAGAACCCGCACGCCAAAACCGACTCAGCAAGAGTATGCGTCATCGACCATTCCTTGCACATGATGCTCTCGAGCATGCCCAAACATGGGGTTCAACCCCCCGAAAATCCCACAATTCGAGTATCATTGAGCACCATACGGTACTTAAGTTGCCAAAACACCGTCCTGCCTTGGGACCAGCTAAGCAACCAATCACCTCACCAATTGTTATCAACAAGCCGGCCCTCTAGCACTCCCGAGTACAACACAATGTTCACGTCAACAAGGGGCTAACATCCATGATTGGGCATGCCCAAGTCCACCCACTTGTCGACTCAGTAAGGGAATGCGTCGTCGCTAATTCCTTGCACTTGATGCCCTTGAGCATGCCTAAGAATGGGGGTCAGTCCCCCGATATTCTGACATTCCGAGTTTCGCTAGGCACCACACTATACCAAGGTTGCCAAAATGTCAACTTGCCATCTCGACCAATTCAATAACCGAATGCCTTGCCTATCCTTAACAAACTGACCCTTCAGCACTCCTAAGTATGATGTGGTGCACAACGCAGGTGGATGACACCCATGATCGGGTCTGCCAAAGAGCACCTGCGCGATAGAACCAACTCAGCAAGAGTATGCAACATTGGCGATTCCTTGCACATGATGCTCTCAAGCATGCCTAAACATGGGGTTCAACCCCTCGAAAATCCCATAATCTGATCCCACAATCAGAGTATCATTGAGCACCACACTGTACTTAAGTTGCCAAAGCGTCTTCTTATCTTTGGACCAGCTAAGCAACCAATCACCTCACCAATCGTCATTAACAAGCCAGCCCTCTGGCACTCCTGAGTACAACACGATGTTCGCATCAACAAGGGGCCAAGATCCATGATTAAGCGTGCCCAAGTCCACCCGCACGTCGAAACCGGCTCAGCAAAGGGAAGCGTCGTTGCCGATTCCTTACACTTGATGCCCTTGAGCACGCCCAAGCATGGGGGTCTGTCCCCTGATATTCTGACTTTCTGAGTTTCGCTAGACACCATAACGTACCAAGGTTGCTGAAACATTAACTTGCCATCTCGACTAGTTCAATAACCGAATGCCTCGCCTATCCTTAACAAATCAACCCTTCGACACTCCTAAGTACGACATGGGTGGATGACACCCATGATCGAGTCTGCCAAAGAGCACTCGTGCGCCAGAATTGACTTAGCAAAAGTATGCGTCGTCAACGATTCCTTGCATATGATGCTCTCGAGCATGCCCAAACATGGGGTTCAACCCCCAAAAAATCCCACAATCTGAGCCCACAATCTAAGTATCGTTGAGCACCACACCATACTTAAGTTACCAAAGCGTTGTCCTGCCTTCAGACGAGCTAAGCAACCAATCACTTCACCAATCTTCTTCAATAAGCCGACCCTCCGGCACTCCCGAGTACAACGCGATGTGCCCATCAACAAAAGGCCAACACCCATGATTAGGGATCCCCAAGTGCACTTGTGCGTCGAAACTAGCTCAGCAAGGGGATGTGTCATCACTAATTCCTTGCACTGGACACCCTTGAGCATGCCCAAGCATGGGGGTCAGCCCCTCGACGATCATGACCCCGAGCCATGCTTTGTGTTTCCCAATTGAAGAATGAGGACCAAGTTTCAATTCGGATTAATTTTGGAACATGGGACCTTCCCGTAAGCAACCAAGCATAATTCGAAGCCATTCTCATCTACGACCAAAATGTCTGTCGGTGCCTGACCAGCGGTGAGTCGCATGCGCCTAAACTCACCCATGAACAGCCCACGCATCAAAACAGGCTTGAAAACCCACACCGATAATGCTCGTTCGTAGCGTTGGTTGCCCATGAAGCTCGCCCAAGCCCACACTTCACACATGGTCGTTGGTTTTAAATAGCACCGACGGTCGCTGACACGGCTATAATCGACAAGTTTTTGGTGAAAATTCAACAATCCGTGACCAGCTGTGGCTTATTTCTGCTGATTTCCCACTATCAAACATGTCCACACATGGCCGCGGCAGCCACGCCCGACTCCAGCCTGGTCGCCTGACGGTCACCGATAATAGGGGGCACTGTTGTAGCCGGCCAATTTTAGATGAAAATCCAACAATCCGTGACCAGCTGTGGTTTACTTCCACAAATTTCCCACTATTGAATATTCCCGCACATGGCCACAGTAGCCGCGCCCGACCCTAGCCTGGTCACCTGACGATCACCGATCATAGGGGGCACGGCTATTATCGGCCAATTTTCAATGAAAATCCAACAATTCATGACCAGCTAGGGCTTATTTTCGTAAATTTCCCACTACCGATTATGCCTGCATGTGGCTACGGCAGCTGCGCCCAACCCCAGTATGGTCACCCAACGGTCATCAATCATAGGGGGCACGGCTGTAATCAGCTAGTTTTCAATGAAAATCCAAAAATCCGTGACCAGCTGGGGCTTATTTCTGCAAATTTCCAACTACTGAGTATGCACGTACATGGCTGCAGCAGCCACGCCCAACCCAGGCTGGTCGCCCGATGGCCATCGATCATACTAGGCACGGTTGTAATTAGCCAGTTTTTAATGAAAATTTAACAATCCGTGACCATCTGGGGCTTATTTTCGTTAATTTTGCACTACCGAGTATGCATGCACATGGCCGCCAAAGCGGCGACTGACCCCAGCCTGGTCGCCTGACGATCATCGATCATACGGGACACGGCTGTAATCAGCCATTTTTTGATCAAAATCCCACAATCCATGACCAGTTGGGACTTATTTTCGCTAATTTTGCACTTTAAAGTTTGCGTGCACATGGACGCGGTAGCCGGGCCCGACCCCAGCCTGGTCTCTCGACATCCGCCGATCATAGCTGAGGGGGGAACAGCTATGTCGGCAAGTTTTCGATAAAAATCCCACAATTCGTGACCAGCTGGGGCTTATTTTTGCTTATTTTGCACTTTCCGCAAGGGCAAGGCAGTCGCGCCCACTCCCAGCCCCAGCGTGGTGGCCCACAGATGTAGGCACCCACTACCCCCCCAAAGAGCATTTGGAGCATTTTGAGCTTTACCACAGGGTGACATTGGAATGTCTCAACTCCTCCCCCCCACCTAAAATAAAAAATACTTGGAATTTTGATCTGAAAATTTGCAAGCATGTTCATAATAATCCAATGCACCTTCGAAGTAGTGGCATGTCAAGTTGGCCAAAGGTGTTGGTGGGAAGATTTGGTGCTTGAGCAAGGGACCAATTGATACTTTTTTGTTGAAGCAAATGCGTGGGAGATCACAAAGGAAGACTTTGTGACGTTTCATGTGAGATGGCCGAACGGGGGGAGATTTCGGCCGACGCTAGCCTCAAATAGTGCTAGAGGATGGGGCTAACTTGCGAGGCAGCAGGGCAATGGGGGAAGATTCTCACACATTACTAGCCTCATTTTGTCGAAAATGCTGATTTTCACCCGAGGGGGCCAGAGCAAACTTGCACTAGCACCGCAACGGGCTGTTTCGGCCACCAAAGGTGGTCAGCGACCCTGCCGATCATCTATTTTGGCCACCGAAGGTGCACCAAGGTGCTGATTTTCTCACCGAAGGTGCCTGGCGACCATGTCAAGTTGCTGTTTCGGCCACCAAAACTGCACCAAGGTGCTGATTTTCCCTCCAAAGCTGCCCACCGGGCTATTTTTCCCCCTGAAGGTGCCTACCCACTGTGCTAAGGGACTATTTCGGCCACCGAAACTGCACCAAGGTGTTGATTTTCCCACCGAAGGTGCCAGCGGGCTATTTTTCCCCCCGAAGGTGCCTACCCACCGTGCCAAGGAACTGTTTCAGCCACCGAAACTGCACCAAGGTGCTGATTTTCCCACCAAAGGTGCCCAACGGACTATTTTCTCCCAGAAGCTGCTTAGCCATCGTGTCAAGGGACTGTTTCGGCTACCGAAACTACACCAAGGTGCTGATTTTCCCACCGATGGTTCCCAACGGGCTATTTTTCCCCCCGGAGGTGCCTACCAACTGTGCCAAGGGACTATTTCGGCCATCGAAACGGCACCAAGGTGCTGATTTTCCTACCAAAGGTGCCCAGCGGGCTATTTTTCCCATCCGAAGGTGCCTACCCACCGTGCCAAGGGACTATTTCGGCCACCGAAACTGTCCCAAGGTGCTAATTTTCCCACTGATGGTGCCCAGCGGGCTATTTTTCCCCCCAAAGGTGCCTACCCACCATGCCAAGGGACTGTTTCGGCCACCCAAACTACACCATGGTGCTGATTCTCCCATCGATGGTGCCCAATGGGCTATTTTTCCCCCGAAAGATGCCTACCCACCGTGCCAAGGTGCTGTTTTGGCCACCAAAGATGCACCAAGGTGCCGATTTTCTCACTGAAGGTGCCTAGTGATCGTGCCAAAGTGCTGTTTCGGCCATCCAAACTGCACCAAGGTGGTGATTTTCCCACCGAAGCTGCGCAACGGGCTATTTTTCACCCCAAAGGTGCCTACCCACCGTGCCAAGGGACTGTTTCGACCATCAAAACTTCACCAAGGTGCTGATTGTCCCACCGAAGGTGCCCAGCGGGCTATTTTTCCTCCCGGAGGTGCCTACCCACTGTGCGAAGGGACTGTTTAGGCCACCGAAACTGCACCAAGGTGCTGATTTTACCACTGAAGGTTCCCAACGGTTTATTTTTCCACCCGGAGGTGGCTACCCATTGTGTCAACTGATTGTTTCAGCCACCGAAACTACACCAAGGTGTTGATTTTCCCACCAATGATGCCCAACGGGCTATTTTTCCCCCAGAAGGTGCCTACCCACCATGCCAAGGGACTGTTTCGACCACCAAAATTGAACCAAGGTGCTGATTTTCCCACTGATCGTGCCCAACGGGCTATTTTCCCCCCAAAGATGCCTACCGACCTTGCCAAGGGACTATTTCGACCATCGAAACGGCACCAAGGTGCTGATTTTCCCAGCGAAGGTGCCCAGTGAGCTATTTTTCCCCCCGAAGGTGCCTGCCCATCGTGCCAAGGGAATGTTCCGGCCATCGAAACGGCACCAAGGTACTGATTTTCCCACTGAAGGAGCCCAGCGGGCTATTTTTCCTGCCGAAGGTGCTTACCTACCACGGCAGGGGAATGTTTCGGCTGTCGAAACTGCACCAAAGTGCTGATTTTCCCACCGAAGGTGCCCAACGAGCTTTTTTTCCCCCCGAAGCTACCTACCCACCGTGTCAAGGGACTGTTTCAGGTACCGATACTGCACCAAGGCGCTGATTTTCCCACCGATGCTACCCAGCGAGCTATTTTTCCCCCCAAAGGTGCCTACCCACCATGCCAAGGGACTGTTTTGGCCACCAAAACTACACCAAGCTGTTGATTTTCCCACTTAAGTTGCCCAGTGGGCTATTTTTACCTCCGAAGGTGCCTACCCACCGTGGCAAGGAACTATTTCGGTTGTCGAAACTGCACCAAGGTGCTGATTTTCCCACCGAAGGTGCCCAGGGAGCTATTTTTCCCCCCGAAGATGCCTACCCACCGCGCCAAGGGACTGTTTCGGGAATCGAAATTGCACCAAGGTGCTAATTTTCCCACCGAAGGTGCCCAGCGAGCTATTTTTCCCCCCGAAGGTGCCTACCCATCATGCCAAGGGACTGTTTCGACCGCTGAAACTGCACCAAGGTGCTGATTTTCCCACCGAAGGTGCCCAGCGGGCTATTTTTCCACCTGAAAGTGCCTACCCACCGTACCAAGGGATTGTTTGGGCCACCGAAACTACACCATGGTGCTGATTTTTCCACCGGAGGTGCCGAACGGGCTATTTTTTCCCCCGAAGGTGCCTACCCAATGTGTCAAGCGACTGTTTCGGTCACTAAAATTGTACCAAGGTGTTGATTTTCCCAACGAAGGTGCACCAACAGACTATTTTTCGCCCCGAAGGAGCCTACCCATCGTGTCAAGGGACTGTTTCGACCACCAAAACTGCACCAAGGTGCTGATTTTCCCCCGAAGGTGCCTATCAACCGTGCCAAGGGACTGTTTCGACCACCAAAACTGCACCAAGGTGCTGATTTTCCCACCGATGGTTCACAGGGAGCTATTTTTCCCCTGGAAGGTGCCTACCCAGCAGGCTAAGGGACTGTTTTGACCACCGAAACTACACCAAGTGTTGATTTTCCCACTGATGGTGCCCAACGGTCTATTTTTCCCCTCGAAAGTGCCTACCGTCCGTGGCAAGGGACTATTTTGGCCACCAAAATGGCACCAATGTGCTGATTTTCCCACCAAAGGTGCCCAGCGGACTATTTTCTCCCCTAAAGGTGCCTACCCACCTTGCCAAGGGACTGTTTCGGCCACCGAAACTACACCGAGGTGCTGATTTTCCCACCGAAGGTGCCCAGTGGGCTATTTTTCCCACCAAAGGTGCCTACCCACCGTGCCAAGGGATTGTTTTCACCATCGAAACGGCACCAAGGTGCTGATTTTCCCCCGAAGGTGCCTATCAACCGTGCCAAGGGACTGTTTTGGCCCCTGAAACGGCACCAAGGTGTCGATTTTCCAACCGAAGGTGCCCAGCGGGCTATTTTGCCCCCCGAAGGTGCCTACCCTCTGTGCGAAGGGATTGTTTCCTCCAACAAAACGGCACCATGGTGTTGATTTTCCCATCGATGGTGCCTAGCGGGGTATTTTTACCCCCCGAAGGTGCCTAGCCACGATGTCAAGGGACTGTTTTGCCCACTGAAACTGCACCAATGTGCTGATTTTCCCACCGATGGTGCCCAACGGGCTATTTTCCGCCCGAAGGTGCCTACGCACCATGCCACTGGACTGTTTCGCCACCAAAACTACACCAAGGTGCTGATTTTCCCACCGATGGTGCCCAGCAGACTATTTTCTCCCCCGAAGGTGCCTAACCACCTTGCCAAGGGACTGTTTCGGCCACCAAAACGACACCAAGGTGCTGATTTTCCCACCGAAGGCGCCCAGTAGGCTATTTTTGCCCCAGAAGGTGCCTACCCACCATGCCAAGGGACTGTTTGGGCCACCGAAACTGCTCCAAGGTGTTGATTTTCCCACCAAAGGTGCCTAGCGGGCTATTTTTCCCACCCAAGGTGCTTACCCACCTTTCCAAGGGACTGTTTCGGCCACCAAAACTATACCAAGGTGCTGATTTTCCCACTGAATGTGCCCAAAGGGCTATTTTTTCCCCCCGAAGGTGCCTATCCATCGTGCCAGGGACTGTTTTGGCCACCGAAACTGCACCATGATTCTGATTTTTCCACCGAAGGTGCCCAACGGACTATTTTTCCCACCGAACGTGCCTACCCACCATGCCAAGGGACTCTTTCGACCACTGAAGGTGTACCGAGCTGCTGATTTTCCACCGAAGGTGCCCAACGGGTTATTTTTCCCACCGAAGGTGCGTACCCACCATGGCAAGGGACTGTTTCGGTCACCGAAGATGCACCAAGGTGCTGATTTTCCCATCGAAGGTGACCCAACGGGCTGTTTTCCCCACCAAAGGTGTCTGGCAACCGTTCAAACCCACTATTTTTCCCACCGAAGGTTCCCACCACATTTTTCCAAATGTGCTATTTTGGCACCGAAGTTATACCAACAGGCTATTCCATTGACTAAAGTTTCCTTGTGACCATCTCTTTTGTTTGTTCCACCATGGTGAACTAAGTTCATTGGAATGATGACAAGTGCAATGTTGGTGCTCTTTGATTTTCAACAAGTTTTTTCGATAAACATTTTCCACTTCATTTTCATACACACAATTTCCCGGGTTTTTTAGACCGTTAACATTTAACCGGTCCCACCACCTCTTCGGGTTTAGCTTCGTGGCTAGAGATGAGATTATTTTTCTTACTTAAGTGTTTATATGTGTTAGGGTGGTCAAGATTGGGCAAAGTGTTGAATGGAGGGATGAATCGGAGCAATAGAGGGATGAATCTTAGTGGATCATGGAAGCAAGGCCACTCTGCCACTTACAATACCCCGTCATGTATTTAAGTCGTATGCAAAGGATTCTACCCGCCGCTCGATGGGAATTTCGATTCAGGGCAGCCCCCACCCCTTGTGCACGAGGGGGGTTGGCCAACGACACGTGCCTTTGGGGACCTAAAGGTCCCTACTGAGGGTCGGCAATCGAGCGATAGGCACACGCGTCGTTTCTAGCCTGGATTCTAACTTAGAGGCGTTTTGTCATAATCCAGGGAACAGTAGCTTCGCGCCATTGGCTTTTCAACCAAGCGCGATGACCAATTGTGCGAATCAACGGTTCCTCTCGTACTAGGTTGAATTACTATTACGACGCTATCACCAGTAGGATAAAACTAACCTATCTCATGATGGTCTAAACCCAGCTCACGTTCCCTATTGGTGGGTGAACAATCCAACACTTGTTACTCCCGCCATTTATCCGCGCTTGGTTGAATTTCTTCACTTTGACATTCAGAGCACTGGGCAAAAATCACATTGCGTGAGCATCCGCAGGGACCATCGCAATGCTTTGTTTTAATTAAACAGTCGGATTCCCCTTCTCCGCACCAGTTTTGAGTCTACTGTTCGAAACCCAGGGAAGGCCCCCAAAGGAGCCGTTCTGAGTCTGTCCCCTGGTCGGCACGCGGCGACCCGCTCTCGCGGCGGTAGCAGCTCGAGCAGTCTTCCTACAGCCGACGGTTTCGGGGCTGGGACCGGAGCCAATTCTTTTCCTGAGGTTACGAATCCATTTTGCCGACTTCCCTTGCCTACATTGTTCCATCGACCAGAGGCTATTCACCTTGGAGACCAGATGCGGTTATGAGTACGACCGGGCGCGGGAGGCACTCGGTCCTCCATATTTTCATGGGTCGCTGGGGGCACACCAGACACTATGCGATGTACGGTGCTCTTCCAGTCGCTAGACCCTACCTCCGACTGAGTCGTTTCCAAGGTGGGTAGGCTATTAAATAGAAAAGATAGCTCTTCCCGAGGCCCCCGCCAACATCTCTACACTTCCTAACATTGCCATCAGCTGCCGTATCCCGGTTTGAGAATTTTAACCCGGTTCCCTTTCGATGCTTACGCGTAAATGCTCTATTTGACGGGCTTCCCTAGTCCTTTAGGATCGACTAACCCATGTGCAAGTTCCGTTCACATGGAACCTTTCCCCTCTTCGGCCTTCAAAGTTCTCATTTGAATATTTGCTAATACCACCAAGATCTGCAACGGCATCTGCTCCACCCGGGCTCGCGCCCCAGGTTTTGTAGCGATTGTTGCGCCCTCCTAATCATCGGGACCTGGCCCTTACCCTGACGACCGGGTGTGCATCGCGCACTTCAGTACCATCCATTTTCGGGACTAGTTGATTCTGCAGGTGAGTTGTTACACACTCCTTAGCGGATTTCGACTTCCATGACCACCATCCTGCTTTCTTAATCGATTGATCTAGGTTAGCGAGCAGTTGGGCACCGTAACCCAGTTTCCAGTTCATCCCGCATCACCAATTCTGGTTACCAAAAATGGCCCACTTAGAGCTCACGATTCCATGGCGCGGCTCAATGGAGCAGTCACACCGTCCTACCTATTTAAAGTTTGAGAATAGGTCGAGGATGTTGCGCCCCTGATGCCTCTAATCATTGGCTTCACATCCGATCGGGGCGTATCGTCGGCCCTCATCCGCTTCCCTCCCAACAATTTCAAGCACTATTTGACTCTCTGATAGAATTGAATTTTCTTATGTATTTACATGTGATTTCAATCCAAATTTTAAGATAAAATGTTCAATTTGTGTTGACTGTTGGGTTGGATTTATTGATATTTATTTAGACTAAAAAATCAAAATTTCTGTTTTAAAAAAAAATTTACAGCGTTAAACGCACGCGTTCGCGTGCGTAAACGCATGCGTTAACGTATGCAGCTAACACTGTGTTACGTAGCGTTAGCTGCAGTGTACGCAGCGTATGCTGCATATTTTGAAAAACGCTGGCGCTTTGAAGTTTTAATAAAAAATGGGTTTTAAAATCGTGAACTGGAGGGGAGGATTTTAGGTTTTGTTTGTGTTTTGCAGGACAGCGGCGGAGACAGAGAAGAAAGCAAAGAAGGTACAGTGAAGAGTGATAGGTCAGTGGCGGAGATAGAGAAGAACGCGAAGAAGACACAGTGAGGAGCAATAGGAAGAAAGAAAAGAATAAATAAAATAGAAGTGGTTGAGAGAGAAGCTATAAAGACATGATTTGTGCTT
>JAOSBO010030227.1:0-11554 GCA_027563915.1 Erythroxylum rotundifolium | reverse complement strand
ATAAGTTTTTGAAATTATATTAATGAAAATGTATAATTTTAAGACAATCTTATTTTATTTCAACAGTCAACCTATTAGTTTCCCAATAGTTTTCAAATTAATCATTTAATTTTTAATTCAAATTATTTTTTATTTAGAATAGGAAAATAAATTTATTAAAAATTATTTATGAACCAGTGGCCTTTAGCGACGAACAATCTATTAGTTGCTCCATCCGATGATTGTCTACTAAATACAACAAATCGTAGCAAATAAATTAAGACTACTTCCAGATAACTACAGCAAACCATAAATGACATCGTTTACCTTAACTACAGAAACGACGTTGTCTTGTATTAGGTTTTCAAATACACACAACATAAAAGTGTTCTTAGCATTCTTGTTCAAGCAGTCTTTCGAATCAACAAAAACCTGTCTTACATACCAGCGATCGCCGACTCCTTACTCACATGTCAAAACCATTCATTTCATCAAAACACGGTTGGTATTCCTATCACTTCTTTTTTATTATCTGTTGTATTTTCATGTACAGTTATCAAGCTCTTCTACATCTTTAACTGACGAGATCGAGTCTTTGTTTGTCAAACTTGGTTTGTCATAAGTTTTAGTTTACTTTTAGGTACTCGCTCTGTGCTGTTTGCATTTGGTTCTCAACACAACATTTTCAACGAATACAAGTATTTTACCATTGTTAAATAGAAAAGTTGTGATTTTTATCTTTCTATGGTAGATCTGGATGTTCTTTCTAGAGATCTGTACATAGGTTTTTTTTTGGTGCTAAAGTTGATTTCTTTGTCTTTTGTATATGATGTTTTCTAATTTTCATGTTATTTGTTTATGTATAATGATTTTGTTTACCTCACTATTACTGAACTTTCGTATCTCATGTGTTTCTGGATTTTGCGTACTGAACAACTTATGTAAATGCATCTAGCTTGCCAATTGTGACTTTGGGCTCTTCTCTAGTCCTGTGAAGCACATGAGTATTTTCTTAGACAACTCAATACTGTCTTGATTTAGGGGGCTTGATCTCGGAAAAGTTGCATTGTTTTGTACTTCGACCTCATATGACTTCATACTTATTATGATTATTCACTAAAACCCTTTAGGTGTTTATTGTGAGTTCTTAATTATGCATTTGATTTATGAGTTGTATTTATGGTTGCTTTTTGAAGATGATTTACTATCTATCTTTGTTATTTTTTTATGTCTATCTTCCCATCGCGTTTAACGTTTAATCTCATTAAGGAATGTCGACATGGAGACTAGTTCTGGATGGCCCCAATTCATACCATTGGGAGGAATGTGGCAAAATTGTCCCTGCTGAGCAAACCAAAACTGAAAAAGAAATCTCTAGTATCTATAGAAATTGTCGTTTGCCTTCCATGGCAGATCTTCTACTTGAAGGTTTTTAGTATCATCCGAACTATGTCACTTTCCTTATTATGTACATCTCATTTTCTTTTATGAAGCTATTAGGTATATATTCACATTTGATGGTTTATACTACGTGCTTGTTTTAAGCTTCCTCCAGTCTCGAAGGTGACATGAATGGCCTTGGAGGTTGGAACGATGTCACAACAGTCCGTAAAGGAAAATCGATTGATTTGAAAAATTCATCAATTCTGAATACTTCGTCTGCTCATGCACGTATGTCACTTTAATTTCAGTTCATTTAACGGTTGACTAATATGACAATATCTAACTTCTATGATGATTGTGTTTTAGGTACTAAATCTAGTGACTTATTCACTCCATCCTCTAAAAATTTAGCTATAGCGAAAAAAATATTGCAAGAGGGTGTGAAAAACCCTGCAGTTGCGGAAACAACTTTTACTGTTTCATTTAGTGCGTTCGAAAGTGCAAGGACCCTTTTAGGGAATCCAAACATTGGGGACTCATTTATCTTTACCGACTCTCATGTTACTTGGAATCCTAAAATAAATAGATCATTGTCAGTTAGCGAGTCAATCAACTGAACTCAGCTTTAAAGTTTATTTATTGTTGTATCTGTAATAATTTGTCAAATAATATATCTACTACTTAGGGGTCAACTTGTGTGCTATTGAATATGGATTGTTATTGTTCTGGTTCTATAACTATATGATTTGGGTAGCTTTTAGGAAAAACTTCATACTGTATTGTTCTATAACTATGTTGTTCTACTATATCATATTATTATATTCATAAAATTAATTAATTTTTTAAACTTATTTTGCCAATTTTGTAAATACTAATGATTAATTAATACTACCACTTAACACTTAAAATTATGTTGACTTTTTTCTTAATAATACCTTGTAAACATTCAAATAAAATCTTCAATAAAACATATCTTAATTAACTATGATAGATTATAAAAATGTTAGCTTTAAATTTTTAAAAATGTCAATCATTTAGCGACGATTTTCAAAATCGTCACCAATTGCAAGTATTCAACGACGTTTTACAGAATTTGTCACTGTATGTGCAACATTTGGCAACGATTACTAACACTTGTCACTGAATACTGGAACATTTAGTGACGATGACAAAAAAATGTCGCAAAATGTTCAAGCTTTTACGACTAAACAGAATTTTAGTCACCAAATATGGACTTTTAGTGACACTCAATCATATCTTCACGAAATGTATAACATATTTGGGGACGATTTATGGTATTCGTCGCTAAATTTTCGTATTTGGCGACAAATAAGTTAAATCGTCACCCATTGTTTTATATTTAGTGACGATATAGTTTTAGCATCACCAAATATTAAGCACTTGGCGACTATTATTTTTATTTGTCGCTAAATGTTTTCTTTATGCGACGCTTTTTTGGTTCGTCGGTAAACGTCAAGTTTTATTGACGACATTTTTAACGTCGCAATATGTTATGTTTTTGTGACGAATTTGATTTCATTGCCAATTAAATTGTCACCAAATAGTCCTTATGTTGTACCAAACTGTATTAACAAACTTCAGTGTTAACTTTTTATTTACATTTGTGCATTTAATTTTCTGTTTTTGGTTGTGTTAGATATTGTATAATTAGTTAATTACAACGCCCCTTCTTCGGAAAACTTTCACTAATTATGTTAAAGCAAGAGACACATGCGATATAATATGTAATGACTTTGTGTTACTGAGTGCGGATAATAACCCACGGAATGATGTTAGACTGACCAATATGAGAACGGGATTTGCATAGATGTTAGCGGTGCTTATTTTATTTTGATATGAACATTTTTATTAAATTATTCAAAAGAAAGTGGGGTGCACTGCGTAACTTCCAGCATCTTTCCTGGGATTATTGTCGTCTGTACGCAGCAGGGGCGCGCAAATTGTCAAAGATTTCAACTGAACTGGACCCAATGAAAAGGACGTAAGTTAAGTACATTGTAATATAGAACCCGGTGTAGTAAAAGCCGAAGGGCCCGATGACGAGTACTTTAGACCACTTTGTTCACTATAAAAAGCCCTCGAGACCCTTCAAGATTTGCACCACCAAAACAATAGCAATCGAATCAACAAAATGTCTCTCAAACACTTGACTTTAGTCTTCTTGTTCCTAATTGGGACAGTGATCCTCTCCACTTCCCTATCTTTTGCTGATCCTGATGAAGAGCCTCGTAGAGGCTACCCAATAAGACCACCACCAGAACACAGAGGAGAGAAACCACCACCTGAACATAGAGGAGAGAAACCACCTCCTCATGATCGCCACCTTTTGGCAGAGGACTTAGAAGGTTACCGTCGACCTCCAAGGGGCAAGAAGCCTCCACCAAAACATAAGCCTCCTCATGGTCGCCACCTTTTGGCAGAGGACTTAGAAGGTTACCGTGGACCTCCAAGGGGCAAAGGAGAGAGGCCTCCACCAGAACATGAGCCCCCTCATGATCGCCACCTCCTTGAAGAGGACTTGGAAGGCTACCGTGGACCTCCTAAGGGAAAGGGAGAGAAGCCTCCAGGTTACCGCAAACCACAACCTGGCCATAAACCCCCTCATCGACCACCGTATAAGCCTCCACACAAACCTCCCCACAAGCCTCCGACGGCTAACTAAGTCATTATCCCATATATGCCTGGCTTAGTTAAAATGCTTATGATGTATACATAAATAAGAGCTATCTTGATAGTGTTCTGCTCCCCCGAACGTCTGAGCGTTATCTATGCTTGTGTTGGTAGACCTTGTACTTGATTTGGCTAGTTATAGCTTATGAAAGTAGAGGGATGTTCGTTATCGAGAGATTCTTCTGTTTCCGCTTGAGAATTTATTGACAAACCCTGGCAGCCACATGCAAATCCCAATTATTACGACGTAACTCTTAGCTGAGTCAAAAAATAAAAATAATTTAGTCATACTTATTATGTCACCGAAAACCAAAACCGAATTGCCATGATCGAAGTCACCTTTTATTAAATAAAATTTTATTCTATAAAAACAATATTTTATCATTTATGATCTTAATAATTAGTATATTCACGAATCAATCCTGCTAACAAACTTTTTTCTTCTTTTAGTTTATTCAGACATGGTGCCTTAAGTTTGTTGCTAACCACATATTCTAGTTCTTATCTTAGAAGTGGAAGACAATTAATTGGGCAACATATCGAAAAAAAAGTGATATTATGATAATATCATACTTTTTTTTAAGAATGGAGGAACCCGCAGTCGTTATCCTTTATATGCGCACTTGGTAAATCAACAAATTAACGCAATAGTCTATAAATCATGTCAACCAGGTACTCCGTAATAGATAAGTCCTGTATAACAGGCTCGATTGAGACAGTATAGATAGAAAATTTTAAATACAGGATCTTTTAGCCCCATATGCTCCTCACCCACTCTACCAACTCGACTATCTCCTAAGAGACTCCTAATACTATACGCTTATACTCAAAGTTCAAAACTGAAAGACTGGTACTTCCTGCCTTAAAAGATGAAGTAAGCATTTTCAAAATAAATCAAGAAACTGGAAAAATAAATAGAGATGTTAAGCGGTACTCTTATAAATTGGAACATCATACTAAACCACACAGGTTTATGCCAAACAAGTTTGAAGAATAAAGTGATAAAGTGCCATTTCATTTCAGACAAGTATTTACCTAATTTACGTGTTATATATAAACTGAAAGTTGTAAAATGAATGTGGTGACATACCATAGGTGGCTACAATTACGGTAACAGCTTGGCATCGGGAGCATACTTTGTTTACGGTAATACAAACTCATATTCTTTTATCATTGCTAAACTACGCCTTGATAGTGGTTTGCTTAGCTTCTAGTTCGTAGACTAGTAGACAGTGAGACCCTTGGATACATCATTTGTCCAGATACATTGTACCTAATTAGATCACCCTGTTGATTTTTTGGGCTGTGAAACAGAGGCGCGGAGAAACGACTTGGCTTTTTCAATATGCTATCCTAATCGGCTATTCCTGCAAACTAAAGAGCATTAGAAGCACGAAAAAAATAGAGATGTTAAGTGGTACTCTTATACATTGGAAAATCATACCAAACCGCACAGGTTCATACCAAGCAAGTTTGAAGCATAAAGTGATAGGTTGCCATTTCATTTCAGAAAAGTATTCACGTACTTAACCAGCTAGAAAGAATGTATATAGTGGGAAAAATAATGCTTAGAAGCCTCAGGTATATATAAACTTAAAGTTGTAAAATGAATTGTGGTGACATATCATAGCAATTACAATTTATGGTAACAGCTTAGTATTGCACTTTGCTAGCCTCCTTTGTTTACGGTAATGCAAACTGATATTCTCTGATCTCAATATAGCATTGCTAAACTACGCCTTGAATAGTGTTTTGCTAAGCTTCTATTACACGTAGATGATTAGATAGTGAGAGCCTTGAATACATAATATGTCGAGATACGTCGTACCTAATTAGATCACATGTTGATTTTTTGGGTTGGGAAACAGAGGCGCGGAGAAACAACTTGGCTTTTTCAATGTGCTGTCCTATTCGGCTATTGCTACCAACTAAAGAGTATTACAAAGACCAAAATTGTTAAAATACTAATATAAAATGTACAAGTGGTTAAATGGCCTTTTTTTCTATAGCAACTATCTACTACCTTTAGAATTTGGTGGGGAAAGCCTATCGTAGCTAGCTTGAACTGATGTGGAAAAATAAAAGGAATGAATGATTGAATGGTATCTTTAATTACTCTCCGAAATCAATTCGACACATAATTTGAAAACAAAGAAAAAATTCAAACGATTCAAATTTTGAATAAATTTAGATAAGTTTAAGTGAAATCTGAAGAAATTAAAATAAAGTATGATTTTTCGTAATTATACATAATGAATTTAGCACCTAGTGTGAAATGCCTTTTAGGAGGAGGTCAAGTTGATGGAGTGGAGGGATGAGACCAAAAAGTTATATGTTTGAATCCCTATATTTACATTTGTCTATTGTAGAATATTCAATTAACATAATTTACAGGTTATTATAACAATCCACAGATTTCTCCAATACTTTTATCTAAAAAAGTTAAAAAAAAACAAAAACCTAATCCGAAACTAATCTTTTCTCTTCAAGGTTACAATAGTAAACTCAAAACATTTCTCCAGCGGATAGAGTCAAGAATAGATACGTGTTGAAATGGTAATCAATAACCTTTCACCGATTCACATTGGTCAATTACCTTCGTATCTATCGTTGTATAATAATTAATGTTTGGGGTGGTCGAATTGATACATAAGGTTTCTTCACATAGCGGCTAGTGGGAGCTCCTTAAGAAAGGTTTAAAAAATAATAATAAAAAGTGTGATTTAAATAATATAAAAAATTATATATTTTTTTATTTTAACACTAATATTGCCGAAAATTTTGAAATAACTTTAGAAAATTTTGCTCGTATGTAATCTTAAGAACCTTGAAAAGAATTTCAGGAAGTTTTTTCATCTGCAACTTAGATCTCTTACCTTAAGAGTTAGACCTCTTCCGCCGCCATCTTAACCACCCTTTAAATGCATATTAGCGACTTCTGTTTCTTGGAATTTCCAAGTAACTCAGTTATGAACTTCGAGAAAATATGTTTAAAGTCTACTATGTAATTACCATATTTTTATTTATAGATTCCTTAAATTAATACATTTTCTAATTAAAGAAAGTTAAACTATAACATTTTAACCTTATACATTTTTCTTAATCAAGTCTGAGTATGAAATATGTAACCCCATCTAGCATATCCTATTGGGATAAAAAAACATTTTAGTATCTGAACTTTCTGTTAAAATTTGAATGTACCTGAAGGCCTCTGTCTACTGATACATTATCCAATATTATCTAATGTCTAAAATAATATCATTTTGACGATTAAATAAGGTTGGATAAAATTGAGCAGAGTATCTGGACTTAAAAAATGGGGCTTGCAATTTCACGTGTTACGTGCCATGACACAAAATAAATAATTAAGATATGTGCTGTCACCATCATCTTTTTTCATCGAACATGGTGGTGTATTATAATGTCAAGTCTTACATCACTCGTTACGTCATTAAGAATCATTCACTGCCACCGTAAAAGCTCTCTTAAAATTATAATGGCTTAGGTATTAAATTGAACATTAAAAGAAAGTTATAACTTCTCATATTTAGATGCTCCATTGAATTAAACATAAAATTCAGGAACTAACTTATATGTGATCAATATGTTAATTTAATATTTTAAAAGAAGTTTGGTACCATTTCAATTTTATTATTATAGATTTTCAATCCTATATTTTTAATTAAAATAAAATTATGTTTGGTTGGTTGTTAATATTAATACAATTATAATTTTATTATTAATATCAAATAAAATTTAAATATTGATTTATTTTATGAATAAATTAATTAATTTTTATTTTGATGTCTTATAAAATATTTATTACAACAACAACTCCCAGTAAGAATCCCGTTGAAACGTATAGGAAAGAAAACTTGAACAGAAAACAGTGTATGGGAAAGAAAACTTGAACAAAAAACAGTAAACTTGAACAATACGAAAACAGAAAGCAGAATCGCCTCCTTCTCCATACGCATGTTGAGATTATATACAACTTAGAAAGAAAACAAAAAATAACAGATGTTACTATCTAATTGGTCCAGTACAGAAAAGACCAACTTTACACAGTTTGCACAAATGCAGCCTTTGACAAGCGCAGCACAGCCACCTCCTTTGCAGGGAACCGTTTGAACAGAAGAAGTAGCCTTTGCAGGGCAGGGAACAGATGAGCAAGGAGATGACTCATACCTTCTTAACTAATTCTTCATTTAATCAGTTAAGGCAACGTTATTGACATTCAGTTAAAACAACGTTATTGACGTTATTGGTTAATCCTTCAATATCTTCCCTGATTTCTTCCTCTTTTACGATCGATGAGTAGGGAATTTCAGTGACTGTGTTTGTAACATCATCCTTAGAAGTGAGATTAAGCTTTGATATGAGATGAGTAAAGAAATCTCTTGACAAGGCTTTGGTAAACACATCGGCTGTTTGCTCTATAGTGGGAAGAAAATTCACTTGGATTTCACCGTTCATTACTTTGTCGCGAATGAAAAACTAGATTTGTTGATAGAGAAACCGCACCCACATTGTCACACCATATTGGCGGACGATCCGTTATTTGGATTTGAAGTTCCTTCAATAAAGATTAAATCCATACTATTTCAATGCAAGTGTTAGCAAGACCTCTATATTCAGCTTCAGTTGAGGATCTTGCTACTACATGTTGCTTTTTAGAGCTCCAGGAGATTAGATTACCACCTAGATATACACAGTATCTTGAAGTTGATTTTCGATCATCACTGTCACTGCCCCAATCGGAGTCTGAGAAGGCAATTAAATTAAGTCTTTTGGCCGGCTTGAAATGAATGCCATAATTTGATGTGCCATTAAGATACCGAAAAATCCTCTTTACTGCCCGCCAATAAACATCACTAGGATTTTGAAGAAATTGACTAACCTTGTTGACACTAAAGGCAATGTCTGGTCTTGTATTGGAGAGATACTGGAGAGAACCAACCACTCTCCTATATGTCTTCTGGTCAAGTAAAGGAGAACCATCATGTGTAGATAGACGAGGAGAAGTGATCATAGGAGTTGGACAAAAACGTGAATCACGCATATTGGTTTTGTGCAACAAATCTAGAGTGTGCTTGACTTGAGAAAGAAGGAGACCCTCTCTAACAGAGGAAACTTCAAAACCGAGGAATTCACTAACAGTTCCCAAATTCTTTAGGGAGAAACAGGAGTCCAATTTTGTAATTATCAAATCGACTTCCTTTGTATCACTCCCTGTGATTAAGATGTCATCAACATAAATGAGAATATAAATTTGAAGTTTATCTGTAATTAAGATGAACAGGGAAGGATTAGCCTTAGATTCCACAAACTACAAATCAGAACATAAGCACTTGCGAAGAGTGTCAAACCAAGCTCTAGGTGCTTGTTTCAAGCTATAGATTGCTTTGTGAAGTTTGCACACTAGAGTGTTACCATTTTGATCTTTGTGAATAAATCCAGGTGGTTGAAGCATGTAAATTTCCTCATGAATGTCACCATTGAGGACGGCATTATTGATGTCTAACTGACGAATCAACCAACCTTTTGTCACAGCTATGCTAAACATCACTCTCACTGTAGAGTACTTTATAACTGGACTGAACGTTTCAGCAAAGTCGACCCCTGCAACTTGACCATCACCACGAGCAACCAACCTTGCTTTGTATCTACCAATGGTGCCATCTGATCGACGCTTAATTTGGAACAACCAAAGGCAGGAAATTGGAACACGGTTGGCCGGTAAGGGAACTAAACTCCAGGTCTTATTCTTGGCTAAGGCTTGTAATTCATCATGGACTGCACGATCCCAGTGTTTGTCTTGGAGAGCTTGAAAAATGTTGGAGGGGGCATGGTGAGAGAAATCACTGTAGTAGATTTTTGGGTATTCCAGCTTTTGTTATGGTGATCATTGGATGCACATTGGTTAAAGTAGACTGCAATCATTGGATGCACATTGGTTAAAGTAGACTGCACAGGAAGACCAGAAACTGCTTTTTCTGAAGTTGTAGACATGAAATCTTCATCGGAGACAGAGATTGCCTGATGATCAAATGGGTCTTGAGTACTTGTCTGGACATGATCAGTAGCACTAGTAGGACATGTTGGAGTATGATCAAAAAGAGCGGAGGTAGGATGCGGAATGGTGGATTCAGATGTATGCTGACTGTTAGGAGTGGTAATCAAAGGAATCAAGGTTGACACCAAATTCCTAGAGCTGAAGGAGACATCAGTTGACGTCTTGCTGGTATAAGGAAACGTGTCTTCATCAAATATCACATCTCTAGAGATACAAACCCGGCCTTTGGAATCAAGACATTTGTAACCATGATGAGACATGCTATAACCTAGGAAAACACATGCAGAGGATCTGAAATCAAATTTATGTGGACTATAGGATCTTAAGTAAGGAAAACAGGCACAACCAAACACGTGAAGAAATCCATAATCAGGTTTTGCGTTGTAGAGCTTTTCATAAGCAGAACAAAAATCAAGTATTTTGCTTGGTAATCTATTAATTGTAAACACTGTAGAATAAAAGGCATCTTCCTAGTAATGCAAAGGAACAAAAGATTGAGCCAAGAAGGTTAACCCTATTTCAACGATGTGTCTGTGCTTCCTCTCAGCAATTCCATTTTGGGCGGAAGTGTGGGGACATGTCAATCTGTGTAAGATTCCTGCACTCAAGAAATGATTGGTTAAAGGTTTAAACTCGGTTCCACCATTTGTTTGAACTGCCCTGATTTTTCAATCAATAAATCTCTCTATAAGAGTTTGGAATTGAAGAAAGATGGAGTAGACATCAGATTTACGACTGAGGAAAAAGATCCAGGTATATCTGGAATAGGCATCCAATCATGACATGTAATAACAATGACCATGGGAAGCTATAGGAGTAGGTCCCCAAAGATCAATTTCAATAAGCTCTAAAGGAAACGAGAATGTGGTAGTAGATTGTTTAAATGGCAGTTTGTGAGATTTGCCTATTTGACAGGCATTACAGAAAGAAACAGCAGGATTGGAAACTGAAATTTGATTTGCATTCATGACTTTCTGAAGTACAAGATCAGAGGCACGTCCTAAACGACGATGCCAAGTTACACCATTTGCTTTAGACAGAAAACAAGAAAAACTAGGAGTTGGAGCTGAATATGACGGCAAAGGGACAACATGACCACCAGAAGAGCTTGAAGACACAATCGAAGATGACTTTTGTTGAGACAAAGGGAAAGGCAATGGTAGTTGAAGAGTATACAGACCATGAGCTTCATGACCTTGAAGAAGAGTTGACTGAGTGAGAGGGTCCTTCACACAACAGGAAGAAGGATTTAGTTCAACAGAAACATTATTGTCTCAAGTAAGCTGAGAGATAGACAAACGATTTTTAGTTATCTGAGGAGCATGAAGAATGTTGTGAAGAATTAAAGGTCGTGGCTTTGTAAGAAATATGGAATGACCAATATGAGCAATTGGAAGAGCAGAACCATCTCCAATAGTGAGCTTA
>JAOSBO010030219.1:0-11555 GCA_027563915.1 Erythroxylum rotundifolium | reverse complement strand
AGGTTTGGGGTAGTCAGGAAGCTTGGTCCAACATAATAGTTTTCATATCTTGTATGATCAAAATCAATAATGAAAACATATATGGATTGAATCCAACATTAATATCATTCTAAGGACAAAGGAAAGATTAAATTGTATAATTATACTAAAAGTATTTTTTAATGGGATAATTGTACTTTATTCAATTTTGTAATATTACCCTAAATTTTAAAAATGATACTAAAATATTTGAATTTTAAATTTTTTAAAAATAATTTAACATTAAATTCTTCATTAAATGTAATATACTACTACAAAAGATATTTGATACTTAATAAAAATATAAAAATATTAAAATTCTAATTAATCTTCTCTTTAACTTTACATTTTTTAGTGCCTCATTTTTTAATGCAATCTTTCCTTTGTATTTTTGTAATTTCATTCTGCAACTTCAGTCACAAAAAAATTACTTTATCGATCGCTGTCAAAAGCTAAAATTTTACTGCTTCAAAACAGACCACACATGCTGAAAAATATATCATTCAGTTAGGGCTAGTCTCTTAAACTCAAAATCATTAGCCTCAAAGAATCTAATTTGCTAATGGCTTAATAACCCAAGATTAATAGGACTCCCAACCTCAGACTTGGCAACATAGAAGTGGGTTTCTACTCTTTACACAGATACTTTTGTTAATGACTCAAGAAAAAGAAAGAATAATCTTTCATTCCAAGATCTATCTAGCTTTTCTTTTCAGCTACTAGCAGCAGAAAATACATTACCCCCAATAAAATAACCTAACTCCAGTTCGAATCAACCTGGTTCAATTTTAAAATAGCATGTTTAATTTAATTTGATCAATCTTTGGATTGAGATTGAATGTTTTTTAATTTTTGGGTTTAGGACAAGGCTTAGACTTAGGTTTTATGGTCAAAGCCTGCTAAACTCTAATCTCGACCATATACAAATTGATGTAATTTTATTTATATAATAAAATTGAGTCTTTTTGTTATTAATTGAATCTAAACAAAGTCTCCAAATGACATTAAATTGTCTAATCCTATTAAGCTTTAGCCATGTCAAGCTTGATGAGGCCCAGACTCGAATTAAAAGCTATAGGCTTAATTGAGTTTTATATTGCTATCTCTGAGCTTAACTAGGTACGTTGTCAGGCTCGAGTTGAATTTAGAAGGTTCGGGCTAAGCTTGAGCTATAGGCAATCCAAGCTTAACCTAGCTCATTACCAATTCTTTACATATTACATATATTTAAATCACTATCTACCTTTTTGGAAATATCAAAAAGAAGAAAAGTGACAAAGAGAAATATAGTAGACTTCAAGGATAATAGTAGCATATAAGACCTTATGAGATCGAACATCTTGTCAAACCGATTCTTTTTAAGCTAGGCTTGGGTTGAATTTAAAAGGTTTACAGTAGGTTTAAGCTATAAGAGGCTCAGGCCTGGTTGATTTGTTGCTAAGTCTATGTCTATTACATATACAAAATACCTTATATAAAAAATGTTTACTCCACCTGAAAGAAACCACCTGATCGTGAGTAGCATCCAACTTTTGTTAAATACAAGCATCCAAAAAATCCAAAAGTACAACATCTCTCTCTCTCTCTCTCTCCCTTCTTTTAAAAACATTAAGAAGGAGAGAAAGGATAAAGAGAAATAGGGTATACTTTAAAGATATTGGTGGCATCCAAAACCTTATGAGATCAATCGTCTTGTCAAAATGATTTTTTATGATATCTCTAGTGATTATCCATAACTGTGTGCTAGACTATTCCTAACATTGATTAGAAGTAGAGTATGACACGATCTAAAATATAGCCTAGTGAGAGACTATATGACATTAAGAAAATACAAAAAGTGATACGGTCTGAGCAATGTTCACATCTCAAATTGTGTGCTAGCTAGAAAAGAAATAAAGGGATCACTATATTCTAGATAGTGTTGTAGGTAGATAAAAATTTATTTAAAAGATAAAATCCCTAATATTTGGAAGAATTGTAGAGATTCTATATATCTTAACATTCTTTTCTCTTGAAAAGTTAGGACTAGTTGATGTGTTTAAATTTTGCACATATTTCATAATCATTTTTCTTATTTTTTATGATAAATAATCTTATTTCATATAGTTTTTAATATCATTTTAGGTGATTGTGCAAATTAGAGTATATGATGATAATATTCAATAATTATAGGACATCTAAAGAAAAATCAAAAAGTTACAATTATTGGAGGAACAAGGTCTTCCCGTCACCTGTGTGTTGGCTTGTGTCCTAGAGGAAACAAGTGTAGGAAGTCCCATAACCTGAGCCATAAATGTGTCAAAGATTGTATGCATATGTAAAGGAAATAGGGATATCTATGGTTAAGAGACAGGGTCATGCTAAAATTTGTGTGTTCATTTTATTAAAATAATGAGATACATAATTAGGAGATATGGTTGTGCCAAAGGCTGTGTATTCATTTTAAGGAAGTAGTGAGATCCATGATTTGGAGAGTTTATAATGTCAGGAGGTCATGTTTATTTCCTAAATAATTCAGTAAAGCCTATAGTTAGGCCACGACCATAGGAGAGATCGTGTTTAAAGCAGTGTTGAAATTTATATAAGGACATAACCAGACTTTTGGAGAATACACTTCATAAAACATGTTTTCCTCTCCAAAAGTTAGGTTTAACCATTGAAAGGCTTCTGTAACCCTTGGGAAGTCAGATTTCTACGTATTTATCATTAAAGAATCAACATCACACATTGTTTCAATGAATCAAGTTACTAATGGATATTAGTAGTTCATTTAACTTTATTTCTATTATGACTTTATATTTGTCTTTCGAAATTGATGTTATAATTACATTTAGTGGCTAAATGTTGTTTCTATATTTAAATAGAGAAAACCTCATTTTTTATTTAATTTATGATATAAAATACAATTATGAGAGTTACGTTTATTAGTATTAATGTTGATTTATTCATGTTAATATCTAAATATAATTTAAATTTACCTACAAAAGACTTTAGAGAGTTTGCTTATAAGTGGATCACGACTTAGGTAGAAGAGGTTAAACATAGTTCTCAAGAGAGACTTACAAGATCTTTCTGAGGTTAAGGTGAAAACTTTCATATGATTTCATAGATCTTAATATATTCATAGGGTGTTAGCAATGGTTGAGAAATATGTTAACCAATTGGAGAGTAGATCATTATGAACAATTAAGCACTTATCAAACTCCCATATACTTAAACATTTGTTTATCCTGAACAAATGAAATTTATTACTCTCAACTTAATAAGAAACAACTATAGGAAAATGTTAAACACATCGAAGATATTTGTCAAGATTCTCTATTATTAATTCAATTGGAAAGTTCATTGACATGTTAAACACATAATTACTTGCATCAAATTATAAATCAATTTAATTTACTCTACACTTCTTCAAATTTCAACTTAATTCCACTATTCCATATAATGCATAAAGAGAAAATATAAGAGAAAAAATGTTATAACCTTTAAACATTTTCATAAGCCTTAAAAAATGAAACACTAAATTTAAACAATATAGAAGCATTTAGAAGCTTGTTTGAAAAGTCACCTAAGCCTTTGATGTGAGAGTAAACACTTTGTTATGAATACCCTCAGTTACTTAACTAGGTCATTATCTCAAATGACTATTAGTAACACTCTTTGACTTTTTTATTGGTTTAAAGCCAACATAGTGAAATTATTTATACTAGTTTATTCACATACTATTTTTTTGTTTTTTTTTTATTTTTATATGTTGGATGATAAAAATGCTTAAAACAAATTCACATCTAACTTAATGTATTTACAAATTATATGCAAAGGATCATAATGCAAATTAAGAATCAATTCTTAAAATGAATGAAGTAAATTGAAATCAAATTAATCATCTATTTTCTTAAAAATATCAAATCACAATCATAAAAAAACTCATAATTAAGTATGTTAATCAACATCCTTTTCTTTGAATTATTCATTGTTAAGCTAATTATGACAAAATTGACCAGCTTGACTCCCTCTCCTAAACCTTTTTTTTACACTGTCCTCAACGTACAAAACATGCAAGAACAACCAAAATTATGAAAAATAATGGAAGAAGCTGAGGATAACTAATACTCCCCCGATAGTAAAAGAGTTTCAATTGTCCAATGTCATTAACAACTGTCTAGCACTGATGAAATTTTTTCTATTATAACAGATTATGATTATGTAGCCTTTATAACATGCAAAATTCCATCTAATCGTAACTCACAAAATTAGAACCATAAGGGTAAAACTAGAAAAATAACTAAACTACCAATAAAAATCCTATAAATTAGTCAATCAAAACGAAAAACAACTAATTATTGAGTTGCATACTAACTAGGGCTTCTTGATTCGTTTAGCTAGACTTCTCAATACGCCTTTTTTCAAACTGTCTATATAATCAACAGCTTACTTTTACCCATCTTCCTAAATAAAGGCTCATCAGCCTGCAAATAGACTACATGCTACAATATAACAAGGACTTATGGTATTAAATTAATAAAAGCAAGTAAATCTACTAATGCACTTTTTTAATGACAAACTATCAATATAATAAGCAATAATAAGACCCCTTAGATTATCAATTGACTCTAATGCTTTTTTTTAAGAAGTATGAGCCTTCCATATTTAAGATGACTATCAATAATTCCTAGATATCCATCTTATGTGACTCTTTCCCTTCATCTTCCTTTTTCTCCTCTTCTTTCTCTTTTAGAATAATAGTTTCCTGATTTTTCTAACCTTTAAATTCTTTCCACTCCTTAATTTTTTTGTATTCATTTTTTCACTTAAATGTAGCTTATGCTATTTGGATAAAAACACCTATCTTCTCTTCAAAAACAAGCTAAACAAGTTATCCAGTCAGAAATCCTATATTATGGAATAAGGTGAATACCTCTTTTGTTTCTTAAAAGTTAGCCCCTAATAAGTGCTTTATTGATTAGTTATTTATTCCCTAATTCTTAGTGATTAATGTTTAAGTTGTGTCTAAGATATTTATTGATTTTTTTTCTAATTTCAAGTTGGAAAGGAAAAAAAACCAAAATAAGTTAAATTCACATTGTAGTTCTACTGATGTTCATTCTTATTTGCCTTTGTGGAGTAAAAGAAGATGAGTTAGGGTGAAAATAGGATAAAGAATGGAAGGATTAGAGTCATTATGAAGTTACTCAACCTTGTAAAAATGTTCATGCCCTTGTATATGACTTACAAGTTCATGTATAGGATCACATAAGTCACTAAAAATGTATATGAACTTGAAGTTGTTGTTTTAACCATATCAAAACATACACAACTATGTAAGTGAGTTACATGGTTGTGTATCTTACTCTTTTATCTAACTTTAAACTTGAATCTTTAAGATTTTTGGAAAATTATCATGAAGGATCATTTAGATAGTTGTGTAGCTATCCATGTACAATAACACAACCCTAATTATGAAGTATAAAAAGTCAATTAATATGCCAATTAAAGTGGATACAAAATAGAGACACCAAAGGATGCAGATTCCTTACTTTGGATGCATGTTTTGAAGAGCTAAAAGCAACTAATCTTTTTCCTTCCAATTCAAAGGGGATAATGAGATTTGCTAACATGTTTAGGCATTAATCAATCCTCATGATGTTGTTCCTATCTCTCTTTTGGAATTGATTGTGTTATTCTATGTTTAAAGTTTACGATTTATGTATGAATGATTTAGACAGGTCTTACTAAATCATTCAGGTATGGATTTATTGCCTAATTATGATAATAATCCATATTTATTCTTAATTCGATTTAACTATGGTAAACTAATGATTGGGCATCATTAGGGATAACATTTCATAAGTTAAATAATTTATGCTTGTTTTCTTATTGCTTAAATTAACCTATTATTCTAATCCTTAATATGACTATGAGCTTAAATAATAATATGAAACCCTACTTCTTGGGTTGCCTCCTAAGTAGTACTTCTTTAACATTATTAGATTGATGTACTCTTCTCGTCTACCATTAACCAAGGTTTATTATGAATGGCTTGCTTCCACTTGTTTCTATTGTGGTTTAATAGCTTGTAACTAATCCATTAATTTAAAAATAATAAGAAGGACATAATTGATAAAGTTAAGAAATCTAGGTAAGTTCAGTAATGCCCTTTTGTATTAAAAAACTATCAATAAAATAGGAAATCAGGAAACTCTTTGTATCGTTAATTGAACCTAATAATTCTTCCAGTAAGAAGGTGAATTGCTCTTCTTCTTCCGCAATCACCCCGAGACACTTTTATTCGTCCTCTTCTTAAATAAAGAGTTCATTCTCTTCTTCGACCTCTACTACCTTTATCCTCTATTCTTCATTCTCTTCTTTGATAGCTATGTTCTTTGTTCTCTTCCTAGATAGCTAAAGTCCTGATATGGAAATCAACAATTCTTTGAAGCTCTTTTAATGTCTCCTCTTAATCTTCTTTTGAGCTGGTGGCTACTACTCTTTTTTTTTTTGCTATTGTCCTCGAGTAATTATTAAGGCTTTTAGGATTTCTCCACTTAATTTGGTTCCAAAAATTGCCTTGAAATGTCAAAAGTATAGAAAAACTCGCAACTTGAAAATTTTGAATTTTGCTGGAAGTTATTATATGTCACGTCTGTCACGATCGTAATTGGTGTCATGATCGTGACGTGCATTATTTCATGCTTCCAATTCTTCTCTTTTCTTTAATTTCTTGTTTTCATACAATCATAAACACATCAAACACCCTTTGAAACATAAAATTAAGGTCAAATGCTTGCTCTAAACCACTCACATATAAAAACACTAATAAGAATACTATTCTAAGCCCTAAACATATAATTATCATCTAAGAGAACACTTAAAAACACACTTAACACCTAAAAAATATACTATAATCTACACCTATTAGGAGCCTTTTTTTCCTATTGGTCTTTTGAGATTTCTCCTATACCACACTTTGAAATAAGTCATTGTCTAGTTCTTTTATATCAAGCTAGCTTTAACTTGAGGACTATCTGTAGAATCTAAAATCTCATTCACATAAACTTCCTCTATATTTTTTTGCTCTATAATTCCTTCAGTAGGAGCCACATTGTTTGGTGAATTAGTGGCGATAGGTGCTTCTATCACTGGAGCTGATTCTTTTGCCAAAGAGGTGGGTTCATAATTGATATATTGATGACTATGGGATTAGCTTTCTCCAATCATATGAGTTCAGCGTAGTCACCTCTTGTGAATAGCTTACTCATAAGCTTCCAAGCCTTACCTTGTCCCTTAAGGGATGGTCTTCACCGATAGGTAACTAAAACACGTTCTACAAATTAATTTTTATTTGGACCTAATCTCATAATGGGAATATAGTCAGGTAAGTTCTTAGAGAGTTCCACACTTATACAGATGTGTTTATAACCAATTCTTCTTCTTTTAGTTGTGTTTTCATCCATATAAATATGTTCATCAAAGAAGTTGGCCACCAAAACTTAGACCATGATTTGTCCAATACTCGATTGTTATATTTTATATGTTGATCTGTAATGGAATATTATGGATTTTAACATTTTCAGTCTTATCTTAGGTTGCTAAGTCTGGATAAATGAAGGAAGCTGAGCTATATGCCATGAACCCTCTTCAAAAATTTTAAGTGCTTCAGCTTACAATGAAAGGTGAATAGGATGAGGTTATCCTTAAAGAGAAGCACCTTAGATAGACCTTTCTTTTTTCCATTAACTTGTTACCATCCTATGTATAACTGCAAAAGGAGTTCTTTACTTAAAATCTGACATGGGTGACATCCTAGCTGCATGCTCTAGCTTTGAGAACCTTAATATATGGATCAAGTATGGATATCCCTTTTTGCTCTTTTAGGGGACAATAGTGTAGAGTAAGATCAAATTGGTCTCCTACCAGTTGTTTCAAGATTATATTCTAGTTAGGGTTAGGCTTGTTTTCTTATGGTTTCAAGTTACCTAAAGAAATGGAAGGATTAAACAAGGTAGGTGGAAGGGAAGGCTGAGGCAAAGGAGAATCAATTTGGGTGGGGGCTGGGGGTGTGGTGCGGAAGCTTCCCTCTTTTTTTTTCATTTTAAAGACCTGTGTAGTTGTACAATAACAAGTACCGGTAGTACAGAGTATTCAATGAAGAAAGGAGGACAACAAAAACAAGAATTGCAATCATCAATCTTCATCATATACGCATTTTTGTTTTTGATCCAAAAGGTCTTTCTTGACACTTAACTACAAAACTGCAAAGATAAATTATTTTTAATATGGAAAGAAAAAAGAAAATGTAAACCCTAGAAAAGGATACTAGGAATTACTAGTTTTAGAATTTTAAAATCTAGTTGGACCAAAACAAAAATAAAATAAAGATTGAATTTTTTGAGTGATCTGATTGTGCGATCCCCCTCTTTTCTTATTCGAGATATTATGTGAATGAATTGACTAATAAGTTCAAATTAAAGTAACAAAAAAGTAAAGGGGTAAAAAAAAAGGATAGTATAAAGATATAAAGAAAAGTAGAGTTCGCTTTTCCTTCGAAAATCTAAAAAAAAAAGGATTTGATCTAACTCAAAATAAAAAAAATTAAAAGAAAGGATCCAAATCGAAATGATTTTTCAATTGGATTTCGTATTGATTTATATAGTGATTCAAAGAAACTTTCTTTGAAGTTATTATTAATATTTTAGTGTTTTAATATTCGATTTCTATTTTATTTTATTTTTCAAGAATTGTCCAAGGAATCTTTTGATTCGGAATTATGGGAGGATAGGTAGATTTCATGGATGATAAATTGCTTTCTTTTTCTATCTATACTATGTTTATTACTCTATTTTTCTTGGTAACGTCTATAACTATAATTTATAATGATTGATAAAATGATAATGATTGATAAATCAAAAACTTTCAATTGGTTTTTATTATCCTCCTATCTTTTAAAAAAATGTATTCCTAATCCAATCGAGAATTTCTTTTCATTACCTTATTTTTATTTGTTATTTATTTATCATTTTTTCCATTCTTTTATATAACTAGAAAACTATTGTCTTCCCTGTACAATCAGTTAACAAAATCTCATCTAACCACCTTTACTTTTACATAAATTGAAAAAAAATTTAATGATCTAATCGAATTGGCCTATTGAAAGACAAACTCAGTATCAGTCCGGTATAGTTTGGACTCCTCAATATGGGATTCCAACAATTGTAATAAACCACATATATTTCTATCAATTACTACTCATTGAAAAAATGAAAATTATCAGGATTTGTCACCACTTTAGCTACTTTAGCATCATGGCCGGTTACTCGGGATTCCCGATTATTCTCTTTTTTGATGTTAACAATGTATTGTGGTCAAATAGGATTATTTTCTTCTCAAGATCTTTTACTTTTTTTTTCATCATGTGGGAGTTAGAATTAATTCCCATTATCTACTTCTAGCCATGTGGGGAGGAAAGAAGTGGCTGTATTCAGCTACAAAGTTTACTTTGTATACTACTGAAACCTCTGCTTTTTTATTACTAGGAGCTTTAGGTATCGCTTTATATGCTTCTAATGAACCAACATTCCATTTTGCAATATTAACCAATCAATCATATCCTATAACTTTGGAAATATTATTACATATTGGATTTGTTATTACTATTACTATCAAATCACTAATTATGCCTTTACATACATAGTTGCCAGATACCCATGGGGAAGCACATTACAGTACTTGTATGTTTCTAGTCAAAATTTAAACCTAATAAAACAAACACTAAACTAAGCATTACGTCTGCAATTTGTGAATTGTTCAAGAAACTTTTTAAGTATGCCTAGTATCTTGTTAGAGAACCACTATGTCTATCTTATTTCTCCTAGAAAACAAAAATCCACTTAAGTTGAATTTAAACTTAGATAATTAATTATAATATAAAGAACTTAAATAATTAATTAATAATTAATTTTTATACTATAAATAATTCATTATTATTTTATAAATAATTCATTATTATTATTCCCACGGGAAGGACTGATTTGACGATGGGGAACTAGTATACCGACTCGCTTTCTTCCTTCCCCCTTTTTACTTAGTTCAATCGAAACTTTTTTAAGAAAGTATTGCAACAAAAACAAAAAATTGTTGCAACCTAAATCAAAACCTTTTAGTTCAAATCTAATGCTTAAGTCTACTAAAAGTCTTAAAATCCTTTTCCATTAAATCAAGTCCGTAGATCCTACCTAGTAAAAAACTTCCTAATTCCATCTCATTTTTTATTTAAGCTTGAAAATCCAATTCAATTTCACATTCAAAGTTTATATTCACATTCTCATTATTTATTTTGAAGCCCAATGACTAATTCTTTAATAGAAAAATATAACTTTGTTTACATTTCAATAAGGACATCAATTTTTAAAAGATTCGCTTCAAAATTCAATTATCTGATACCCTAATTAAATTTAGCAATACAATTTTTAGTTTATAATTTATCTTGAATTAGAAGTCTTATAAGGCATGTAGTTCATTTTCTTTTAAAGAATAGAAATATTTTAGGGTCATTATAATTCCCTAACTAACTAAAATTTCTCAATTTCATTTATAGTTTTTGTTTCTTAAATCGTAAAAAAATTGAAAACTAATTATCATTCTTTTTTTTAGATCATCATCTTCTCTATTGAATAATTTTTTAAAAAATTATTTCTTATATCCTTAGTCAGTTTTCTTTTGTTTTTTAATCATACTAAAAGTTATGGTTACCACTTAAACGAGTAGGATAGAGTGTTTAACATGTTTCCTATCTTATAAAAGACCCATAACTCGTAAATCTAGCTAGAACTCTTAATTCCTTTCTAGTACGTATTTCCCTATGTTTTATGTTTCATAAATTTACCCAAGGTGATGATTTTTTCTTCTTTTTTTCCCTTCTCATTATTAGTATTCTTGCAACATGTAGAAATGTTTCTTCCTAAGACTTGAAGAGATGTTCACACTTGTAGTTTTCACATCTAATGATGAGTTAGAGTATAAAGTTATGTCTTAAAGTACATGTGAATTGTTGTGGCTAAAATAAGTACCTAAAGATCTTGAAATTAAAGAGATCAAGCACATGAAGTTATGATGTGATGTGATAATCAATTATAAATATTGTTTTGAACATGAAATTGTATAAATGCACTAACACTGAGGGTAAGTATCATTTCGTTAAAGAAAGATGCAACTGGAAATTGTGGAACTAACTCATGATAAAAATATAAATTGAGTTGTAATGCATTTTATTATATCACTTCATAGTTCTAAAATGAGTGATGTATATAATAAGTTAGATATGATATGTATCTATACTTTTAAAAGGTACTACTTAATCTTAAAATTCAACCACAAATTAAGCATTATACACCCCTAATATATTTAAACTTATACAAAAGGATATCAAGAATTATGATTATTGTAAGAGCATTTAACACCAACTTTCTATTAGTAACAAAAATAAAACAAAAGAATTATTAGCATAAAATAATACATGTCAATATGATATTACAATTATT
>JAOSBO010030202.1:0-11557 GCA_027563915.1 Erythroxylum rotundifolium | reverse complement strand
GGATTATTTTCCATCTTTTTAATGTTAATTAATATTGAATTATTCTTGCTTTTAAAAATTTGCATGCTTTCTGGTTGAGTATGGTGTGATCATTTTTAACATTGAACATATTTATGATAATATGATACAGTGCTGCTTTTGTCAGGTATGGAACGTAATATTGGATCTCGCAGAGGCAAAGGTAGTAACCATGTTTGGACTACTATTGAGGATGAAAAGTTAGTGGAGACTATGCTTGAACTGAAAGAAAGTGGAAAATTTGATGGTGAAAATGACAGTGGATTAAGGAAAGGATATCAGAAAGAACTAGAAACAATATTAGATCAAAAATTACCGGGCCATGGTTTAAAAGAAAAACCATAAATTGAATCTCATTGTAAATTATTGAAAAAACAATATCATGTTGTTTATGATGTGAGAAATAGTGGAGAAACAAGTGGTTTTGGTTGGGATGATGAAAAAAAATGTGTTGCTGCAGACGTTGACGTGTGGAATGCATATCTAAAGGTTAGTACAAATTAGATTACTTAGTTGTTTTAAATATTGTTTATGAGATTTATATAATGATTGATGTTATATTTTTTTAACACTATTTTTTGTATTATTTTTTTAATACTTTTATAATGATTGATACTGTGATTGTTGTAGAGCCATTCGGATAATTCATTTATGAGGAATAAATCATTTCCCTACTATGATAAACTAGCTATTATTTGGGGACAAGATCGAGCTACAGGAAAAAATGCTGAAGCACCCGCAGATATGCTCGAAAATATAAACAGAGAAGAGAACTTGGATGAAGAGAATGAAGAATCTAATGAAGAGGAGGATGTAGAGCCTCAAAGAGATCAACCAATCAGGGGTAATTCTCAAGGTGAAGGAACTTCAAAGAAATCACATCGCAAAAGGAGGAGGAGTGTTGATAGTTTGGTTTTATGTTTGGAATGTACCATTGAAAAGCTTACTGAAGGTTTAGAGAAATCTAACGAGCAAATGGCTAAAGTTGCAGAATCTATTGCAGGTTCAAATAAGAAGGAATCTGAGAATAAGCGGAAATTAGATGAAGAACTTAGGAAAATGAAAGACTTATCACAAGTTGAATGTATTAGAGCTGGAATAAAACTTGTAAATAATCCAAATCATATGGATTTTTTTTTTCATTCTTCAGGATGCTGATAAAGAAGAATATCTCAGGAAGATTTAAAGAGTACTTAGTTGTTAAGATTTTCAAATTTATTAGATTTAGGATGATTATAAGATATTTGACATTTTTTATTTTAATTTTGAGATTGTCTAGTTGAAATAATGCATTATTCATATTTTTATTTTCAATGTTAGAAAATTTTTTGATATTTGATTTGAATTTTAAGATTTATATTTGTATTTGATTGAGGTTTTTTAGTATTTTTAATATTTTTTTGTATGATATAACATAATTATATGATTAGAATATTATAAATGAAAAAATTAACATTTAATAATATAACTTGTATTACAAATTAACATTATTTAATGATTTCAGTTTTTATTTAGTTTGTAAGGATATAATTGGAAACACTGGTCAAAATTAAATTACATTCCATGAAATACTGTTGCATACCAAACATTATAATAAGAATCCACCTAACTTTCCTATTAGAATTCTTATAAGTATCTAGTATCTAAACATGTGAATCTGATTCCTCTGAAAATAAATCCATGGATTTATTTTCCTAGGAATCAGATTCTAAATTTACTTTCCTTTCTTGCCAATGGATTTATTTTCCTAAGAATCAGATTCTAAATTTACTTTCCTTTTCTGCCAACCAAACGGGGCCTGAAGGTATTTTTCACATAGAAACTACAAGTTCTTCGTTACGCTTCTTCAAATGATTTTTAGTTTCTTTTGGCATTGATTTGTCCTAAGAGGGAGATAAGAACTTGCTTATATTTTATCATGCCATGACAGTTGACAGTTGACTTAACATTGACCTTGGTTTTGAAATTTTCAATGATTGTTTATTTTAGGGGGAGTTTACATTACTGTTATTCAAAGGAAGTTTTTGATGTGACAAATAATGCCAAAAAGAGAGAGCTTGTTAAGATATTTTGTTAAGTTTTGTTTGCATTATTTGTATTTTGATATATTTGGTATGCCTCTTGTGATAAGGATGTTGATTTAGATTATGTATATCTTTTTGTAATAAGGAAGTTGACTTGGTATAAGATTTCACTATCTTGAATTATGTAGTATTTTTGGAAGTTAAGATGGTGTGGAAAGAAGGAATCGTAAATGAGATAGAATCTTAAAGAAGGTAAGATTTGTTACATATAAATATGCAGTACATCTGTCGGTTGTGGCTGCTGCGTTTTTATGCACTTACAAATCATATTATATGATCTATCTCCATTAATTCTTAGTGGCTACTATGTGTATGTTTTCGTGTGCTTTGAGCTAGATTAAAAAGTTTCATAGCTGATGGTCGATTAATTTGTGTAGCTGCATTTTTTATATGCTTACATGATTAATTACATGTTTTACTAATGATTTTTGTGGCTATTGTGCGTGGACTTCTTCGATGATCAATTAAAAGGGTTCACACCAGATTTTTGTTTGAAGGTAGCCTATGGTGTGACACAGATCCATTGACTTTTTGGCTGACATATTTTTGGAGTGCTTTAGAGATTAATCACAACGTTCCATCGTTGATGTGGTGCTGCTGCATTTTGGGAGGTTTTGTATAGATAATTTACAAGTTTGGTAGTAGACTTTTGTTTGACGACTCTACAAGATTATGGTTTAATGTGATTGAACACATAGAGGAGTGCTCTATGACTTAGGTATTCTTTTGGTCCTTGTAATTCCCGATTTAATCACTTGAGATACTTTTCATCTTTGTTATCATTCGTTGTTTCAAAATTCTCTGTTGAGGTTAACTGAGGTGGTCCTACTAGTGGGTGTGAGTACGAGTAGATAGTGATCAAGAGTGAGTGGAGCCAGCTTCATAATAGCCTTGTATAAGACTATTGTATTTCCGTGAAAGTTTATTAATTTGGGTGAGTGTCCTGTAGTCATAGGTCATGTGTGTCGAACTGCGTTAATAGATTTCATGCGTTGATTTATTTACTAATCATTAAGTTTTTCCTACTTATGATTAAATTTTGCAAAATTCGTAGTTGCTAATTGACTTACTTTCTGATAAGCAGCCGTTAGCGACGGCAAAACATAAACTTTGCCGAACTACAACGTTGAATTTTTTTTAATAATATATAAAAATGATAAAAATCTAAACCGAAAGTTATATTGTGTGGTAAATATGACCATTATTGTTGGAAGTATTTTTTCAAGAACGAATATGGACCAAAATTTATATAAGCCAAGGAAGTTCAACAAAAGAAACTTTACTAATTTAAAAGGTGAACTAAAAAATAAAAAGAGCATATAATACCTTAATAATCTGGTTAATAATCACGTGATAACTGATAAAGACTAATTTATGAAACTAGATACGAAAGTGATAGGGATCATATGCTTTAGTGATAATATAATGATGAAAACCAAAGTCAATGGTGCAATTGTGCTTAAGAATCAAAATTAGGTGTTCATATGCTCCTTTCTAATGTTTATTTTACCTTAAAACTAAAAGTATTAATTTCAAAATTTTAAACACAAAGTCGTACTCTTTGAGATCATAATATTAATGCTATTGTCAATGAGATTATGATAGCAATATGATTAAATGAAAATATGTTTGTTCTTAGGGAATCAAGCTAGTTGATGTCAAGAGCAAGGAGAAGAACATGCTTGATCTTGGAAGTATCAAATAAATAGGTGGGTAATATGTTTATGGTTTTAGTGATGATGAGTTTAAATAATTGTGTATATGTATGTTAAATATGTTTGTTTTGAAGCATTGTGGATGTGGGGAAAATGTTTTGTGATTTGATAACTGTTATGCTTGAAAGATTTTATTGCTTTGTGTTAATGAAAAACAGAATATTTAAGAAGCATGAACCTAGGATTAAGATGTCAAATATATGTATGCATATGATATTTGTTTATGTGGGCAAGAGAGAAACCCGTTTCATTAGTTATGTCCACGTTGACCTATAGCCTTCTCCCAGCTGCCCGCTTGAGGCCACAAGATCCTGAGAAATCAGACTTGTTTTGCTTCACAGTATAAACTTCAATTTCTCCTTTTCGTTTCACGGAACTGTCAAGTCATTATGTTTGTACATTGCATTTTGAATTGTTGAGTATAAAACATGATTGAGTTTCATATTCTGATTATAAATTGATTGTTGTAATCTGATTTGTGAGATGAAGTATTTCATGTTTATGTAAAGTTGTCAAATTTAAATTCTGAATGTTGTGATCTGTTGAAATTCAAAATTATGCTATATATATCTCTGTGTGTGTGTGTGTGCTGGAATTGTGTGTGGTTCGTTATCACTGGCTATAAACATATTAGCCACTGAGCTTCCCAGCTCACCCCACAAATTTTCTACTTTTCAAGTGAAGAATTAGCAGATCATTACTGAGCTTTGCAAAGTTTTGGCAATTTCCAAGAATTCCAGTCTTTTTGTAACTAAGTTACTGTGAATCATTTCTAGTGACCTTAGAAGCATATCATCATAAACATTTCTGATTGTATTTTGTAATTATGATACTGGTGTGGCTTTTGATATAAAGTATGAAGATGTGTATCAACTTGGTTTGTTGCAAATTGACAGTGAAAGTTGCAGAGTTTCTCTTATATATGTATATATGCAAATTCTCTCTTCTGTTAAGATGACTTGGTGTTGAAAATAAATTTATTAGATGTTGGGAGACCTTTGGATAGACTTATTTGAAGTAGATTGGATAATAAAGGAGTTTTGTATGTATGGAATTGAAAGTTGGCTTCAAGTCTTTTGGAATTTGCAATGGAAATGTAGGTTGTCAGATGAATGAAAACAGAGAATAAGGGTAAAATGCGAACCAAAAATTCAAGGAATAAACTGTACTGATATAGTTAGAATTAGGCTAAGTAGTCTACTTAAAAGTTGTAGATTATTCTTTTAGCTTTATAATGGTATAAAGATTGAAATTTTTGGACTTCGGACGCAAAAGTTATGGCCTTTATAAGATAGCATTATTGGTATTAGTATAGGTAGTAGCACAAATTTTTGACTGAAATAGTATTCTTTACTTAAATGATTAAACTATATCAATATAGGTTGAATTAGACAAAATTATCTTCATGAAAATTGTAGATTATTTTCTTACCTTTCTAAGACATAAAGTTTGTAATTTTTGGACTTTTGGATTGAAAGTTATGTTATTTAGAAGTGAGGGTACACAACTGGGAAGTCACGGTCGTTACGAGGCACGATCGCGACTCTCCATGATTTTTTGCCCCTGTTCACGATTGAGACGCCCTCTCTCATGGGCATAAAAGATGAAACTCATGCCCATGACTTTTTTCTCTTCCAATCCATTAAATTCAATTACTATTCATGCACTTAATGCCCAATTGAATATTTTCTATTTAGGCCCACTTTATATATATATATATATATATCCACTCCTCTTTGTCTTATTTCTCACAGGCGTGAGTGAAGAGTCATGCCTATGACTCTTCCTCTTCTGAAATTTGCTTTTAATCGCTTAATTCATTTGTTATCTATTCACTTAACACCCAAATCAATTTACTTTATGCTCATTTTATGCCATGATATTTTTAATTAAATTGTTCGGTACTGTTTTTACTTCTCCTATGGATTTTATTTATTTAATATAATTATTATTTATCCACTTATTTATTATCTGTCATTTTATTTTATTTTATTATTATTAGTATATATTAAGAAGGGGGTTCCTCCATGACGTCTTTTAAGTTATTTACACGTCAAGCTTATTCTAGGCCATTTATTCTAATTTTTGCGTATTTATTTTACTTCCGCTAAGGAATTAAATTTTTATTAAAAATTGATATTAAGGATAAATATAATTAAATTCCTTTTATTTTGATATTAATTTTATCTATGATTATTTTTATTTTAAAAATACTCAAATTATGATACCTTGACGTCATAAAATAAGAACGGAGATCCGGGGCCAACACATTGGACGAGACCCTAGTGTTTGGTCTGAACCAGACAAGTTCCTCCCTGAGAGGTTTGCGGGTAGTGACAGAGATGTTCGTGGTCTCGACTTCCGGCTTATATCATTTGGTTCAGGTAGAAGAGTGTGTCCTGGAATGCAACTGGGGCTCACCATAGTGAGTTTGGTGCTTGCACAGTTACTCCATTGCTTTGATTGGGAGTTACCGGGTGGTATTTTACCAGCTGAATTGGACATAAGTGAGGAGTTCGGTCTTGTGATTCAGAGGACCAAGTCTCTAAATGCAATTCCTAGCTATCGCCTTCACATTTGATCAATAATCAAAGTTATATTATGTTAATGTATGTGTGTATGCTACTAGTTGATTTCCAAAGAGTAGCTTAATTATATTACATGTTAATCCGTGATTAAGGTGTTAATGTCAGTATTACACTGCTATAAATAAATCTTACTTTTAAAATAATGCAGCAATTTTGAAGGCGTCTTTAAAAAGTCCAAGCTTAACTAGTTAAAGTGATTTAAGAGTAGATTTAAACCTAAACATGTTTAGACTACTGTGAATCTAATCTTAAACTATTTAGAGTTAGTTAGAAAAAGTTATCTATAAATAAACACATGCTAATTAACCTTTTTTCATTAAAAATATTTTTATTTTTGTATTCTAATATTAAATGACTTTAATTTATGAATCTATAATTTTTAACTGATTTTATAAATAGTCATGCAATATTTTATTTTATTTAAGAGGTAAACATAAAATTTCTATAAGAAGGATGAACTACAAGAAAACGTTAGTTTTTTCTTTTGCTACGAGATGAAATTCATAGCTAAAAGTTACTATTTGGCTACGAAATTTCAAAATTGTAACCTGTTGAAGCAATAAAAATTTTGCTGAGTTTTTTAAAAACTATTAGCTACGTTTCAAATAGGCTATATTTGATATTCATAGCTAATAAGATTTGGTGATATTTTTTAATTATAAACTTAGTTTCATAGCAAAAAGTTTTTAGCTACAATTTTTTTTCATAGCTAATAAGCTTTGTCGACATTTTTTAATTGTAAATTTGGTTTCGTAGCAAAAAGATTTGAGTTGAGAAATATTTTTCGTAGCATACTACAACAAATATGATGATTAGTTATGTTATTTTTCACTATGATTTAAAATTTGTAAAGGCGTTTTGAATAAGATAAAGAAGACTCTCTTTTATTTTTTATTATTTAGTATTTGTTTTTCCCATTTGTTCTATTTTTTATTTTTATTTTTCTATTTGATTATAATAGGATTAATTGGTTGTTGTCCCCGTTACTAAAATAAAACGAACTATGTCTCTAGAAAAAACCAATTAAAAAATTTTATGAATTTCATTATACTCCTAGAATTGCTCTTTTCGTCGGGTATGTCATAGGATAAACAATAAGGATACATACACTAGAGAATATCTATTTTCTATAGTTTTTATTTTCTTTTCGGTTATTAAATCTTAATTTATTAAAACGAATAAAAGATACCCTTTGAATGCTTTAATAAGTATTCGTAGCCTATTAAAGCAGTGCACACAAAAAAATATTTTGCATATTTTTTTGAAGACTATTGGCTACATTTATTTTCATAACGAATTTTGTCTCGTTGTCAAATCCATTTTTTAAATAAGCTATATTTAATTTTTGTAGCTAATAGCTTTTACCAATGTTTTCAGTCCTGAATAAATTTTTATAGTTAAAAAGTTTTAGCAACGAAATATTTTTTATAGATAAAACACCAATATGTCCCGTATTATAGCTTTTGACAATATCAAGATGATCTCCTTCTCTTCTGTGGCGCAAAGCTCGACTCAATCCACACTCTCATGAGAGCCCTCACTCGATTTTCTTCTTTGATGGGACTAGCCATTAATTTCCACAAAAGTCTATTCATCCTCTCTCGAGGGGCTCTCCATATGGAACACCTTATAGCCCAAGCCACTGGGATGACTATGCAGCACCCCCCGCTGCACTATCTGGGATTGCCCATTTCAACCGGGCGACTCCGTTACTTTGAATGTCTCCCTCTCATAGAGAAGATTCAGAAATGACTACATTCTTGGGTCAGTCGTTTTCTCACCTACACAGGCAAGATGTAGCTTCTTAAGTCAGTACTTAACTCCCTTCACATTTACTGGAGTTCACATGTCTTTCTTGCTAAAGGTGTAATCAAAACACTGGAGAAATTGTTTCGGAATTTTTTATGGAACCACCCTTGGACATGCAAAGGTAAAATGGGATGACATCTGCACTCCGAAAACCGTGCCTTGATTTTGAAACGTCTATGGTGGATATTGGATGACGAACAATCTATTTGGCTTTACTGGCTCCACTCTTACTTTTTCAAGGGTAAACGTATTTGGGAACTAACGGTTAGCCCTTCTCACTCATATTTCTTGAATCAACTCATAAACCTCACACACACTTTCCAACCTAATGTGACTTGTAAAATTGGAGATGGGGCTCGGACCTCTTTCTGGTTTGATAACTGGACAGGAGACGACACTCTTCATAACCAACACTCTACCACCAGCCTAATATCCGTTCCTCTTTCTTCATTGATGAATTCTTTTACAACATCTCCAACCACCATACCCCCCCTCCTATTGCCCAAATGTGTTCCTTTGGAAAGCCGCCCTATTCACCAGTTGACGACCAAGAGCATTATTCAACTCCTACGTGAGCGACTACCTCAAGTAGAATGGAGCACAATTATTTGGCACCGACACCTTCCTCCCAAAGTATCCTTTCTACTCTGGCTGACCATGAAGAATCGGCTTAGCACTACAGATCGTCTTCCTTACATTGATATGCCTCGGACATGTCCTCTTTGTTCAGTGTAGGCCGAATCACGTGACCACCTCTTTTTCTTGTGTCCCATTGCTCAACAAGTTTAGTGGAAGGTCCAGTTCTTCTTTGGTTGGAGCACTTCAGCTCCCACACTCACTGGGGTTATCCACTACTTGGCGTCCAACTCCTCTATTCCACCTGATCAGCGTAAGACCCTACTCATTGCCATGGGCTTGACCGTTTGCACCATTTGGACTGAACAAAATTGCAGAGTCCAACTCCTCTATTCCACCTGATCAGCGTAAGACCCTACTCATTGCCATGGGCTTGACCGTTTGCACCATTTGGACTGAACAAAATTGCAGATGATTCCAGGCCACCACCTCCACCCTAGACAAACTTATTGTAGACATCATACGTGGGTTAAATGAACTACTTCTGCTGCAGCAACAAGGCATTCCACATTTACAGCTTCCCTCTGGAGCTTTACCACTAGCATTTTTATATTTGTAACTGTTGGAATTGCTATCTGTTGATCTTTTTATGTGTTAAGGGTATGCCCTTGGACACCTCACATTTGTAATCTCTTTTATTAATTCAATTTTCTTTAAAAAAAAACAATGTTTTTCTTTAAGAAAACATTTTAGTAGCCAAAAATTTTTAACTACAAAATTTTATTCGTAGCTAAAACACAAATATGTCCTAAATTATAACTTTTAGCTACATTTTTCACCATAAAATTTTTTCCATAAAAAATGCCCCCAAAAATCACTTAAACAATATTGTTTTCTTTTAATTGTTATCCTAACTTACTGGTCTGTTTCCTCTCATTATTTCCTCTTATCATTTCTTCTTCTCTCATCGTTTTGGCTATAAAGCTACCCTTATTTTGGCTTTGATTTTGGTTGTCTTGGCTCTGATTGTGGTGCCTTGATTGTGGTAGTCTTCTTCTCTAATTCTAAGGTACTCTCCTGTTTTGGCTCTGATTGTGGTTATCTTGGCATCGGTTATAGTGTTCCAATTGTTGTAGTCTTCTTCTCTGATTCTCAGTTACTTCTCTGATCTCTCTCTCACTTTCACGCACACTCTTTCTTGTTTTCTTTTTAGTGCCTTTAGTAACTTCCTCTAGGCCTCAAAAATGTTTCATGAAGAGTGTTGGATATTTCTAAAGCTTTCTTTACTTCAAATTCAAATCTCCGTTCAAATCCTAGAAACATGAGAACTTTGGTTGCAGAAAATCTGAGAATAAGCACAAATTAGTTATTTAGTGAACCAGATATCCTTAGTTGAGATGGTTACATACTGAATTTGTCACATACTTCGAATTTATACAAACATATTTTTACTTCTAAATATTAAAAAATTTGATGATTATGGAATGTCGTGATGTATATAATGTAGTGGTCAGGAGCATGTTTGGCTTTTGTGGAAATTGCCTAGACTGAAAAGTTATGGTGATATTCATACTAATACTTGTACAATAGTCCAAGCTACTTGTCCAAAATAGATACGTAGATGCGGAATGTTTAGAATGCCCCGACTTTAATTTCTGGAAACACAGAAAATGTTAATAGGCCTCTTCACTTCAGTCCATTCGAGTTGAATTAATAAAGTATTTAGTTTATTTTAGTGTTATTAGTGATGATATTGTTATGTATGCCTCATATATACAAGATTTTAATTTTAAAGTACTTCCTAGAAGTATCTGAATGAACACATGTTATTATACAATTGTGTGACAGGATGTGTTATAGAGGTAAATACGTAAGTTCGTCGATCTGACGGAAGATTTTGGACGGTGCTTGAAACAAGGACGTGTCAGGACTCGTCTTGAAGAAATAATAAGATACAACATAGAAAACAACTGTATCACATGCTTGCGTCTACACGCAGACAGAAAGAGTTATCTTTATTTATAGATAACTCTTTCTAAGTACTTTAAATAGTTTAGTCTAAGCATATTTAGGTTTAAATCTACTCTTAAATCACTTTAACTAATTAAGATTGGACTATTTAAGGACTCCTTTAAAATTGCTGCATTATTCTAAAAGCCAAATTTATTTGTAGCAGTGTAATATTGACATTAACACCTTAAACACGGCTTAACATGTAATATAAGCTACACATTGGAAATCAACTAATAGCATCCACACCAAACATCAACACAACATAACTTTGATTATTGATCAAATGTGAAGGCGATAAGTAGGAATTGCATGCAGAGGCTTGGTCCTTTGAATCACAAGACCGAACTCCTCACTCATGTCCAATTCAGCTGGTAAAACACCATCTGGTAACTCCCAATCAAAGCAATGGAGCAACTGTGCAAGCACCAAACTGGTTACGGTGAGCCCCAGTTGCATTCCAGGACACACTCTTCGCCCTGAACCAAATGGTATAAGCTGGAAGTTGTGTCCAAGAACATCTATGTCACTACCCGCCGCAAACCTCTCAGGGAGGAACTTGTCTGGTTCAGACCAAACACTAGGGTCGCGTCCAATGGCCCAAACGTTTATCATAATTCGGGAGTTTTTGGGGATGAAGAGGCCATTGACAGTGCAATCTTCCATTGAATAGTGAGGAGCTAGCAGTGGTCCAACTGGGTGAAGCCTGAAAGTTTCCTTTATAATCATGTTCAAGTATTGAAGGTTCTTTATGTCT
>JAOSBO010030181.1:0-11558 GCA_027563915.1 Erythroxylum rotundifolium | reverse complement strand
GTGGGGCATTTCACATTCTTGAAATTTCCTCGAAAGCACCAAGTCCGACCCCAACCCCAACTTTCCTATATTAATCCTTTCTCTTTTTAACGCTAACATTCTTCCACACGATTTGACTTTGAGATAATGGTTTATCCACCACTTATGACTGTTAACAATAAAAAAACATAGGACTTGGAGTCTTCAATCATTTTGTGCTTCTGGTGTGCCTGTAAATTAAGTTGTGGGTGATGTCCTATGACCAACTAAGAGTAGCAGGTACGATTTAGAGAACTGATTCTTGGATTGATCTCTGCTGTGTTGGGATAATTGACACAGTTCAAATAGCCATCACTGAAACGTTTTTGAAATTATGAGCTATAAATGTACTGTAAAATTATAGATATGTGATGTTCAAAATGACACGTCAGATGTTGCTCAAAGAAAATGGTTTAACCTTTTCTTCTTCCGAAATTTTTGGACTATTAGTTCTGTTTACGGTGGAGAATTCAAATTTGTAAAATCGGTATCCTAATTCTAGTAATTGCTGTGAATGAATTTGGCTTTTCGGAAAAAAAAACTTATTCAGTTAAGTAGTTGCTGATTTTTGTTTCATATGTTGAACTTTTAGTTACAGATCATATTTTTCTCTAGCCATGATGGACTGACATTCATTGTCATGTTCCAAAAAGATATGGCAAGTTTCTGACTTTCAAGAATCCTGGACATTTCATAGTTTTTTTATGGTAAAAGCAACAACACAGACCTAAATTATGTTGAAGAAACAGCTTCAAGTCCTTGTAATGTTGTTCAAACTAGATGCCTTAAAATAGAATTATGTTTGTATAGAATGGGGCTCATATTGAGAATATAGCATTGTCTTTTATATTTATTGAAATGTGGGAAAGCTAACATTCTACATTGTATTCCTTCATTAAGAAGTATTTGTATCTTATGCATACAAATCAACTTAAATGTTTTTTCTCCTTTTTTATTTAATACGCTCTTTTCTTCTACTGAACAAATTGTTTTTATTTTTTTATTTTACCATATGTTACATATTTAGTCAATTTATCAGTGTTCATGAATAGTACACAACAGTGTGTGAATTAAAATTTTGCTTCTTTTTCCCCGGCATCAATGATTCATCTTCATATTCTTAAACTTCATGCTTTACATGTTCATGGCAAGTCAAAGATTTTGAGGCATATACTCTTACCTTAGATTTCATAAGAACATCTGTATTTGTTTTGTTAATACTATATTATTAGTTAGAAGTTCAAATAATTTAGACGTTGGAATCTCAAGAAGAACCCTTCAAACTTGGCCTATGGAAGGAAAGTAGTGATACTACTTCCTAACTGAAATGAGTAAAGAACATGGAACTAGAAGGCTACACTTGTTAGGTTCCAAATACTGTCTCTCTTCGTAGTCACCACTTGATCCAAAACTAATACAAAATTACTATCTTGATGTTTCAATTGGAAGCTTTTCTGACATCCCTTTTTAAAGGAGAAATCCAATAAAGTGATGATTCATGTACAAGACTTGAAAGCCTGTAATAACGATTAAATTAGGTTTAAAAAACTAATTATGTAACATAAATTTGTTAATGAATTAAACCATCTAATAGGCTTTGAAGCTCAAGCATTCTTATCAAATTAAGTGAGCAACCTTTCACGAGAGAGTTTTACCTCAACAGCCTTATCAACCAATGCATCTATGATCGCTTTAACAGCTAGAGGTGTCAAATCATTCAATGATTTTCAACCTTGCAATATGCTTTGCTTTACTACATCAAGAATATCAACAGAACATGAAGATAGAAGCTTAACTACATGTTCAATATAGTTCCCACAAACCTCCTTAGAGAGAAAATTAATGTCATGAATACTCTGCAAAAAAAACAGTGCTAATTAAGCATTCACAAGTGGTGCTGATACAATCTGGTACATTGCAAATATAGTTTGCAAATTTGGGTACAAGAATGAAGAACAAAAAATAGAATTTAGATGGACAAAGCATGCTACCGAATGCCAAATGCAGACAGACAAAGATGGCCACTATAGGGTAATAAACATGCAAACACATAAATGCTACTCTGTTTTAAGTAAAAGATAGGGTAGAATCCAAAAAGATGGGGATACATAAGAGTCGTCAAATCACAAATTAGAACAACAAGAACCAAAAAGACTTAAAACTAGTGAGAAATAAAAAATAGGGAAAACTTCCTCTACTGTCATAGCCTTAGTCCAATGTGATAAATCCTTTTATCACCATTCTCCTTATGTTATGGTCTAATTGTCCCACATCGGTAATAAAAGAGACTGATGTGGGATTTATAAGCTTATGGGCTCTCCTACCCTTCAAGTTAGCTTTTAAGGTTGGTTCTCCTATAGAACTTGTAACAATTGGTATCAAAGCTAACATCAGTCCTTTAAGTCCTCGTGTCATGCCCACGAGTGGTGACATTGGCATTGCAGTGTTCGCCCGGGGCTAGAAAAGATCTAGCGCACAGCCAGCCTGTGGGTACGTGGGTGGTGACGACAGTATAGCAGTGTTCGCCCGGGGCTAGAAAAGGTCTAGCACACAGCCAGCCCATCAGTGCCTAGACTGCGAAGCGTGGTGGGATGTTATAGCCTAATTGTCCCACATCAGTAATAAAAGAGACTGATGTAGGGTTCATAAGCTTATGGGTTGGTTTTCTTATAAGACTTGTAACACCTTATCAACTAAACTACAGTAGTATCACAACCAGTGTTCTAAATTGCAAGAGCATAACCACATTATAAACTCACATTCCACAATTTAAAAACCTTGATAGGAAAGAAGATTCCCCTTTATCAGCAAAATTACAGTAGTATCTCAACCAGTGTTCTAAATTGCGCAGTACAACTACATGGGCATCACAACCAGTGTTCTAAATTGCCACCACCCTCACTGTCTCCCTGCAATGGCAACACTTACCACTGCAATCTTCTGCAGCTTATTCTGCTCAATTCCCTACTTCACAAGGTCTTCTAGCTCGTCAAAATTTCCTCTTAAATCTACCAAAACACTACATAGTCCCTTGCGCTTACAAAATTTCAAAATCACATCTAAATTTATATGATTTGCCAACACAATTTCAATCCCTTTTTGAGTTGTTGCTCTTTCTATAGATGTATCCTTGTTAGTGTAAAACATCACTTTTGTAGCTACTTCGTTGGAAGGAATTGAAATTGGAACTGGAGGATTAGGATTTTTAGCTATTATGATCCTAATGGGATGATTGGCACCAGGTTCTTGGGATGTAGGAAGTGTAAGGTTACCAGTTAATAAGGACGAAACTATAACTGCATCATATTCCTGTAACAATTGAGTAGTATCCACCATTCCCTGTGACACCTTCCCCAACTTGATTCAATAACTGGCCATTCATTGAAATGGAGTAAATAAAAATAAAAAGAAGATGGAAAATAACAATTTTGCCATCCTTGACAATAACACAACCCACCATAGGATTAGGATTGGTAAACCCAATCGCCTTCCTTGCAAGTTCCACGCATTTTTTTATGTAAAAGTTATCATCTTTATCATTACCATCTTCAATGCTAACTCCATAAGTGACCATGACCAGTCTCCTGCATTTCTCGAAATTAGTCGGCACATGGGTCTTCTTCTCCATCGAATTCAAAAACCCAAAAACAAGTTAGCTTTAAGCATCGTCTTGGATGAGTAATCCCACGGTGAAAACAGGTTGGAAATAGGAGGGAAATGTGAAAACTTGAGTGTGTTGGGATTGAAAGTTGACAACATGAAGGGCTCTAAAATTGCATCTTCGGAGATCCCGCAATAGCATCAAAGAAAAGTGAGACAAGACCTGAGACTTGAATAGAAACTGTTAGGACACGTAAATAAAGGGAAAAAATTTTCTGGAAGCAAAATGTGATTTAGGAATAGAAGATCGTGAGATCATTACATAAATGAAGGAATATCAAATTCCAATTTCAAACCCTAGTTAGGGATTCTAGGGATGAGAGAAGAGACAGGGATATGAGTTTAGTTGAAACAACGTCGTTTTACTATCATCAATAAAAGGTTTTGTTAATCAAACAAACTTCTCCTTATGACGCTAACGTGTCTAATTACTGAGGGTTGTTGACACATGGCAGTGCCACATCAGCAAAGATAACGATGAGATTAATGTCGAGATAGAATTGAAAAATATTAAAAATTTGAGCATTTTATTGTTACTTTTTAAAGTTCGGGCTATAATTTAAAAATTGAGGAAAGTTTGAGCTTTTTTTGGTAATTAACCCCTATTAAATTTGATAACGTAAATGTAATATTTTAATAAAAGAAAATTAGTAAGTAAAAATTATCTTATTTTCCAAATAGTAATTGTTTTTATAATGATTTATAAATGTGTGAAATTGCTTCATTTAACTTATGTAATGAATTGAAAGAGATTTAGGACATGATTTTATATATATCGAAATGCACTTGTGCATTATAAGAACATAACAAAAAGAGTCAGGTGGGTTTGGTTTGGAATTGGATTTTGCAGTCTTGATGCTATCTCGATTCCAGCAAAATTAATCAATCCGATTCCATGAAATTAACATAGGAAAAGCACAAAGAAAGAAGCAGAGATTAGTATGGCATGTAAATAAGTCTAAATTGTCATTGTTTATATATGTTTTCAGGACCAGCAGGATTACTGCATTATATAGCTCTAGCTCTAATGGGGTATTTTGTCAAACACTTAACATGCATACATGTTCAATTGTTCAATTCCTAAGTAATATCACAACCCCAACTCCACTATCTTCTCCAAACAATCATACACGTTCAATTCTTCATGAATATGAATAATACGACAAAACCAAATTTGAACAGAGAGAGTACCTTAATCCGCTATACGCTAGCTGGTGGGCGACGAAGAGGGCAGAGGCAGCAGCTGAGCCTGGCGATTGGTGGCGTGGTGGTGAGAGAGACAGAGACACAGCGCCGAGGTGACTGACTGAATCAGAATGGTAAGTGAGAGTCTGAGAGACGAGAGAGAGGGAGACGGGAGAGGGAGGGTGAAGGAAGAGATAAAATTAAAGCAAAACGAGTCGTTTTGTTTTAATTTATTTAAATTAATAATTTAAAGTGATTATAATAACTTTTTTTTGAAATTTTAAAAGAAATATATTACCAAAGCTGGAAAACTATAGACATTCCTTTTACAAGGATAATAACAAAATTATGACGTCAATACTATACTACTATTAACGTACATCCAATAACCACATTACACCCACTAAAGTAACCAATTCACTTTAAGTTCCTGGCTAATTTTGTCTAATTTTCCTTTGGCTATGAATAACTCTTTGATCAGATTGAAAATTGTAGCTGTAAGCTCAATATTATGTAGCTTCACTTCCTGATAAAGACGTCTGTTCCTCTCCCACCATATGTAGTATATCACCATCTGAAACAATGTCCGGATGATGAGACCATCTCTTAACCTAGGTTTGGAAAATTGTATGACATCATTAAATACTTCCATCCATTCATAGTAAATATTCTACATCCCTAACAACTGCCATATTCTGCTCCACACCACTTTAGTGTAATGACAAAGAAAAAAAAGTGATTACGACTCTCATTGTCCTATTTACACAACGCAAAAATGGGATCATAATTGCCAAACCATCGGTCTTTAGTGCTCAACCGATTTTTAATAGCCAGCCACAAGAAAATAGCAGCTTTCGGGCTGAGTACCTATCTCCATACCAAATCAGCCCATGGTACTATAGCATACAGCCCCCTCACTATTCCATGTGCCGATTTGGTTGAAAACTCCCCTCCATTATTTGCCATCCACATCCATTTATCCTGCTGATAACAAAGGTGTATTCTTCCCACATAATGGTCAAAGAAATGACCATACCTACCTGCCAACAGCCGTGTCCTCTCTCTACTTAGCCATGCAACCATAGCGAACTTAGGGATGCGGTTTCTAAAAACAATTAAATCATTTTGAAACCGTAATGGACTAGAGTCGTGCCAATTATCAAACCAGAAATTCGTGTCCTCACCATTCCCCACCCTACTTTTAATGAAAGGATAAATCAAGTCTCATAATTGCAACAAACTTTTAAAAATTCAAGAGTGTTCATACCTCAATTGAAGTTGCCAAAAGCTTTGCCCATGAAGGCTATAAACCTGCACCCACTTGACCCACATCACTTCTTTATCCATGAATAACCTCCAAATTTTCTCTTCATAAGTAAGACTCTTTGCATTTGTTTGATCGAAATGATTCCCAAACCCCCATTTTTTTGGCACAATAATATCACTCCATTTAATTTTTGCTCCTCTGCAATTATCATACTTACCAGTCCATAAGAAGGATTTTACTATCCTCTCCATGTCCTTGATAGCCCTGTTAGGAATTACCACATGAACAGCCCAATGGACATGCATGCTATTCAACATTGAAACAATTAGAGTACCTCGAGCATCAAGAGATAAAAATTGATTTTGCCAAGCATTGATTCTAGCTTTTAGCTTATCCAACAAGGGTAAAAATTCAGAATATTTAGGCTTACCTAGGGTGATCGGTACCCCCAAATACCTGAACGACGCTTGTTGGATCGACAACCCCACCAATCTAGTGATACACTCTGGATTCCGAACATCAAAAGACAAAAAAATTCCACTTTTCTGAATATTCATCTTCATCCAGGACCAATGATCAAACACATTCAGTAAATTCATCAACATCCATAATACATGAGGATCAGCTTTGCATAATAATATCACATCATCCGCATATATCAAAGTGTAATAGTTGCAATTCTTGACATCTATAATGATATTGAAACAGTCCATTACAACCCACCATACGAGTCAATAGTCTTGAGAGACCTTCCATCACCAGAGTGAAGAGGTAAGGTGATAGAGGATCCCCCAATCGAATCCCTCTAGTGATAAGAAAAGGTTTCATCAGAATCCCATTGATTAGGACACTCATGGATGTAGTTTGGATACATTGAAGTATCCATTGACAAAACCATGAAGGCAGTCCAATCCCTTCCAAACAATTTCTTAAATAGTCCAAACCAACTGTATTACAAGCTTTATAAAGATCTATCTTAAGTGCACAACTGTTAATCTTCTTTTCGAAATGATAATCACCCATCAGCTCTTGCAACAGTAGAATGTTATCCCCAATACTCTTTGAAGGAAGGAAAGCCCCTTGGGCTTTACTAACCATCTCAACCAAGACTTCTTTCAATCTTTCAGCTAAAATAGAAGCTATTATCTTATACACTGTGGTGCAACACAAAATAGGATGATAGTCAATAATCCTTTCAGGTCGCTCTTTCTTGGGAATCAAACACAAGTAAGTATGATTCATCTCCTTCAACAACTTACCAGACAAAAAAAACTCAAGCAATGCATTAGTTAATAGTTGACCTGTGATATTCCAAGATTTATGAAAAAACCCAGTCGAATACCCTTCAAGTCTTGGAGCTTTTGAGCTATGTAAGCGAAACAAGACCTCTTTCATGTGTTAGGCTGAAACCGAAGTAGTTAACATCTCCGATTGTTCCTGACTTGGAGAAAATTCCAATACATCCTTAACTCCAAAACCATTTCCTGCACTTTCAGTATTGCCCATAAGATCAGAAAAATAGTCTCTGATGTGCCCAGCAAGTTGTTGATAACCACTGATCACATTACCCCTATCATCCTTCAATTCAATGATGGTATTAACATTACGTCATACCTGATAGACGCTTGAAAAAAACTTAGTTTTTGTATCCCCCTCTTGTAGCCAAGATTGTCTCACCTTCTGTTTAAGAATTGAGTCATGTAGTTTCAAAGCTTCTTGATACTTCCTCATCCTATCAACCTCAAGTACTCTTAAACGTTCATTAAGGGGATCTCCATAGCATTCCTTTTGTATCTCATTCAACTTAGTACTCAAATCCTGAAGATTATGGGCCCTCTGCTTACTAAACTCTTTTATAGCTCTTTTGGTAGCTTTCAGTTTCTGCATTAATTGAAAGGCCTTATAACCTTTGACTTCCATCCTCCAAACCTGCGAGATCACCTCCATAAATCCCTTTACCTGGAGTAAACCATTAAAAAATTCAAATGGAGCCCCTAGCCTAGGACCTTCACACAACTGTTGGATGAGAATAGATGGATGATCAGACAATTCAGGTTCACCAAATACCGCTGAAGCAAAAGAAAAAAAACTTAGCCATTGGTGATTTACCAATGCTCTATCAAGTTTTTCCCGAATGAACATGTTGCCTTTCTTCTTATTTTCCCATGTGAACCAGCGTCCAAGGCCTCTAAGATCCACCAAATCAGTGTTATCAAAGAGCTAAGTGAGTTCATCTCCTGAGCCTCCATGAACCTCGCTCCACCCTCCACTTTTGTAGAATTGTGACAATAATTAAAATCTTCAATTACCAACCACAGTCTTTGCATACCATGGTGTAACTCCACCAGTTCTTTCCATAAATTTGCTCATTGAAAAAGTTCGACGCATATATTAGTGTAACCTCAAACTGGAACTTCCCAAATAACTCACACTATAAATGCATAAATTGGTCCCCTATCTTGAGTACTCGAACACCACAATATCTGAATTATACCAACATATGATCCGACCATTATAGTGGTGAATGTTGTTGGAAACAAAACTCCTTTTAGGCCCCAAAAAAGGTAATCCCTTCTGATCAGCATTAGCCTTTATTTTAGTTTCTAGAAGTCCTACCAAAAGCTATTGTTCACAACACATTGCACCATCCTCTTTTTCAAGGGTCATTTAGACCCCTCGTATTAATGACATTGCAAAAAGGAATTAAAAAAGAACTCAGGGGACATTATCCCTTTGTGTTTTTTTTTCTTACTTTTCTTCCTCCCTACACTTCGGTTGGCTACTCCCACCAAAAGCTGACTGGATACCCCTTTTTCCTTGTCTGAACCTCATTCATGCCCATTACATGGACTAGGCACTATTTCAGTAACAACTCCCTGATCCTTCATCTTCGGCTCTATATGAATACCATCACCCTGCCTATTAGGTTGTATCTGCCCAGCTGTTAAAGCTTTTTCACTGATTCCAAGAATACAAGTATTTGATGATTCCCTGACCCCTTTATTCCGATTGCCAAGTGACTGTACCTCTCCCTGCCTCAACATGCTTGCCAAGGATTCCATTTTCAGGTGACATGGCCATTCCTATGGAAGTCCCACACTCAGTAATATCCCCACCAGATTCTTCAATCCCAGAATTCTGTCCCTTCACACCTACCCCAACTGTCACAGACACAGTATCTTTACTCAAGAAAACATCTCTCGATGTCCCCTGTTCAGTGTTTTGAGTCTAAATCTCCTTCATCGACACTCTAAGTTCTAAATCCTTAGACCACCCTGATTGCAAAATACGACCAGTAGCTATCCACTTCCTTTGTCCCGAACTCGGTTTCCATGGATAAAACAAGGTAATGTCATCCCTAACCAACTCCCCATTATCTCCAAGACGTATTAGAGGCAAGGTATCAGGCAATTTGACATTTTTCTGAACTTCAACACAAATCTTAGCATACCCAATGCAATCCATGTTGGCCGTTTGGGAATCCATACAAATAGGTTTTCCCAAGACACTAGCTAAATAACTCAGCCCCTCTATCGTCCAATATTCCATCGACAAACCATGAAATTGGACCTATAATGGTATTACTTCAATCGAACCCCTATCCAAACCCATCCCTTGACGCCACTGTCTCAAAATAAAAGGCTGGTCACCTATGTGCCATGGCCCTTATTCGAGGATCTCACTAAGATTTTCCTAGTCTGTTAGAAAATTTGAAAAGAATCAACCCATCCTCCATAAGCATTACTTTCTCAAATCCTTTCTTACTCCATCTAGTCGTAACCTATGCATTCACAGCTGGGAACACCGTCCTTTTAGACCAAAAAAAAAACCTACAAGAGCATAGGACCAAGCACGAGCTCCAGCCTGCAACAACTCCATGGGGGGAGACACAATCCCATCTTGGAACATGTTTAGATAATAGTGGAGCTTACCTTTGTTATGAGAAGAGCCAAACTTGTTCCTCCAGGCTCCACCATCTATTGCTCGCTTCGGACTTACTGCAGCAGCATCCTTTGACGCAGCCAAGTTACTCAGTTGCTTGCCTGCTGCCTGCACACCAATCAGTGAAGGAAAGGAGTCAAGTGATGTTGGTTTTTCACCCATGATTCCAATGAGCTGCCACCTGATGTCACCTCCGTCCAATAAAAAGGACTATCAGCACCTCCAGTGTATCTCCTCTGTATGAGCGGGGAAGGGTAGAAAGTAAGGATAAAAAGGTAAAAGAAACAAAGAGGCGGAAAGAAAAGTAAGAGAGAGGTCAGAGCATTTTAAAGTGAGAGAGAGAGAGGCTTAATTCAAAATTTAAAAATTGGGTTGAATTTATCGAAGGGGATTCTTATTTGTACAAATGGTACTTTAAACTTGAAACGAGCCTAAAGAAATTAACGATAATTCTTTATCTTTTGAGTTGTTCTATCGGATCAGTTGCTCAAGACTTTTGATCTCTACTCAAACCGGATAAAAAAAATATGATCACTTATTATAGACTTAATGATTATAATCTAGTTCGTGGCTTATTAAAAGTGGTATCAGATCTCATGTTCCGGTTATGGTATTTCTATCATGTTTCATTAAATCTTTTCCATACATTTATGTAGACCCCACATAAATATATAGATGAGATTTAATGAAACAGAATTAAAACAGAGAAACTGGAACAAAGGATTTGATGTGATTAAAAGTAGAAGGCGCTCTGGTGGGATAGTTAAAATAATATTTAATTGGTACACTGTAGGAATAATAATATCACATTCAATATTAATACCACATGCCTTTTATATTTATCTTTTAATCAAAATTTAAGAACTAAAAATTTTAAGCATTTTTAAATTTTAAAGATTAAGGAGTTTTTAAAAATTTATTAAACTATCATTGAAAATATTTTAATATTGTAAATTCAATTTAATCAAAATTTTTAGATCTAATGAAATTAAAATAGTATTTCTTTATCTTTAAATTTCACGTCATCACCTTATTAGGCTTGGGTTAATCAAACCTCCGACCAGGTCTCAAACTTTGGGCTCGTTGAGTCTCTAACTCTGGCTACCTAGGCCTAAGCTCGATAATTTAGGACAAAATGACTTCATTTTGAAACTTGTTTAGAAAAAAATCATCCTTACACCTTCTTAAAATATATATATATATATATATATATAATTAGTTATGTTTGAGTACAACTCTTAGGTGGATGTTGAGTACAATTATAAATTTGCTCTAATTTGAGTAAAGGACACAGCAATTATATTCTTGCTACCGACCTTGAATAAAATTTGGTCCAATAGAATTTACTTTCTATATTCTTGCTACTGACCTTGAATAAAATTAGCAGCCCTTTTTGACTTTAAATTATCCAAATTCTATGCATTCAGGTGCTACTTTTCTTTTGAGGCTTTTGACGGGAAGCTATATGCAATTGGTGGGTCAGGTT
>JAOSBO010030122.1:0-11560 GCA_027563915.1 Erythroxylum rotundifolium | reverse complement strand
ATTGGATTTATTGTGATTTTTACAAGCCTGTTCTGTTTCTGTTCTTTTCTGTCACTAACGTTAGCAACACCCTTCCCATTTTTCAGCCATATCTAACAGAATACTCATCAAATTAAAATTTCATTTTTTTACATCACTTATATGACACATTTTTGAGCATTTCGTAAGCAGAACTCATCATCCAATTCTAACTCTAAGGTCTTCAAACAATCAACTTTCAGTTCTTGTTTCACTCTCGCTGGTATTCTGACCCAGTTCTAATTTGGGGCCTTTTTACCTTAGTTTGGCTCAACCTAAAATCGTAAAAAAAATAAAAATGGAGACAATACACATCTGTATCTACAACTTCTATATTTTAAGTTTCTCCAGATTCACACGTTAAATAGCTTAAACAAAATTCACAAAGAGGATCTACGATTCTGTCTTCATTGACTAGGTTTTGATTTAGCCCTCCAATCACCATAAAAACGAAATTGCTTCATGTTAAATAGTCATTAGACATAGAAGAACATGAACCCATCATCCAAAACATCAAACCCATGCATTCCATCAAATGGGTGTCGCAAAAGAAGAGAAAACTAAGCTTTAATCCATAGATCTAAGCATTGGAATGGAGGCTTACCTTTTTTTTTTCTATACTACCCAAATGCCTTGGGTCACCTTCCAAATCTTGTTACAAGGATTGAAAAAGCTTGGAGGGAGCTTCCGTGGAGGTGTCGTGAGTGTAGGAGAGGAAGAAGACAAAGTGTTTTGTCTTATTCTCCAACTTAGCTTCTTATATACTCCTCATTTCCACTTATTTACAAAATTGCCATTGTTGTGTTGATTTTTAAACATCTGCCCGAACAATTTCATGTGACCACCGAAAAATGTCATACATTAATTTGATGTCACTAAAAGTTATTATTCACTATCCTAGTTTTAATGACATCAGTCTCAAATACTGATATATTTCGGTGTACTGGGTAAACTAGATACCGGGTATTACAGATTGTCAATTTTTTGATATAATTTTGATATAATAATAAACATAAGGAATCTTTCGGATGATTTAAATCGAAGCAATTGGATGTCCAACTCAGGCCTAGATGGCATGATCGATCAATAGAAGGACTCCAAGACTCCTCCTTTGTCATATATTCCATACATCATACTAGATAGATATCATGGAATGACTGATCAATAGAAAGACTCCAAGACTCTACCTTTGTCATATATTCCATACATCATACCATATAGATATCATATTCATGAAATACGATTCACTTTCAGGAGACCTTAGTATTGAAATGGTAGACACATGAGACTTAAAATCTCGTGTTAAATAACATGGAGGTTCTAATCCTCTATAAGGCATGATATTGAGAATGCTCATTAAATGAGAAAATCAATAAAATATGTCAGATCTAATCGATATTGATATATTGATTTGATCTGAGATTTTTGAATGTGTATTAGTCATATAGGGGATCTTCCAATTGAGAAGACCCATCGACCTGAGACGAAGAGAAGGGATATTTATTTTATTTAGTTATTCATTTAGTTATTTAGTTAAACCAATGATTCATTATTAGAGCAGATAGCAACAACTACAATTTCATTCAACATACGTATTTTGGATTTTCAAATGGATTTACATCGTTTATTAATGGAAATCTTTTGATGTAGTGAGTAATAACTCTAGTTACTCTTTGTTCAAGAACTCTTGTTTAGGCAGTTCATACCATCTATATATAGTGTTTTGATCTAAGATTTCAATTCTTCTGTGTCTCTGTAGTAACATATTGTTCCATGTCCAAAATATGAAAGAAAAAGGTGGTTCATAGCCATATAACTTTCAAGTTAAGGAATGGGAAACCTTTCTCTTATTACACGAATCCAATTTTCATTTCATCTGGGAAAAGCCATCGTTTCCTCAATAATGCCTTTGTCATTTGATCCAATAGCATTCATTAGATAGAAATAGATTTGATAAATACTGATAACTCTCGAATAGAGTATTAGAACATAAAAATACATTATATAATGAACTATTGTTTCTACGCCATCTCTGGCAATTAATCAATAATTCGAAGTGCTTTTCCTGCATATTCTAGGTTAACCAACATTGATATATAGATGTAGAAGGATTTGTTTATGAAGTAAGAAACCCCTTTGACATCTTTTGATTTACAAAGAATTGTCAATGTGAAAACAAAGAGACAAAGGGTTGATCTTTGAATAGGAGAAAAAGGGGATCTGCTGGTTCACAAATAAATTGGCTTCTTTGAAAAAAACCCTATTCTTTGGACATTCTATCTTGTAACTGGTACTGCATGGTTCCATTATGTAAGAACTCTGAACCATTCACTTGAAACTCATCCTCTTTATCATAAATGATCTACTTGCACCAAAATGACTTGGCCTAATAAGGAAATCCCAATTTATTAGGCCTTTTGATACAATCAAATAGAAAGCCCCAAAGGCGCCATATTCTAAGTGCCCAAACTATGTGATTGAATAAATCCTCCTCTATCTGTTGCAGGTTGAGGACTCCTTCTCCTTCCCCTTCCTCAAACTCCGATTCATATTTTTCATACCAAAATCTATGATCAAGAATAGAACCAGATCCATTTTGCATTATATCTGATGGAATCCTTAGTTTGGGTCGAAGAAGCAATGTCACTTGATCATTATCAAATCGACTACAATCTTTTTTTGTCCATTAGGATCCCACTAGAGTGCCTTCTACTTCTAATAAGCCAAGAACTAGATCAGAATCATTTTCAATAAGTCCATAATAAGAGATCGCATTTTTTTCATCGAGTGTAGGTAGAGGTCAAAGGTCTTAACCAATCGATCTGATAGAACAAGTCAAAAGATAAAGAAATATTGTTAATTTCTTCAAGCTCATTCCAAGTTCGAAGTACTATTCGTCCAAATAAGAATCCCCTTCATTACTTGATTTCTTCTTCATATAGATGGATATAGGATCTATGGGGCAATTACTTAGAAATACATTTTGTACAATAGCCCTTCCTACCTGATAGAAATGGATCTCGTGATCCTGAATCGATCTCACCTGGGATCGTAAATCCCAAGTTTTTCTATGAAGAGTAGAGCTAATTATATTAGTGTGTATAATTGATTTCTTCTGCGTAATACTAATCGATAGGGCCTCAATTGTAAGTGCTACAAGATCTCATATATTGGAACCTACGGTTATGGACCCGAATCTATTAATATGGAATATTTTCTTTTCTAAGTGAAATCCCCTAGTATGGGAAAAAGTGAAAAAGTACTTTCCTTATTGTGGAATAAGAAGCCTTTGTATCTTAATGCATGCATATAATTTATTTGGAGCCATTAGAGCGGGATCCACTTTTTTGGGAATATGAGTCAAAGTAAGAATAAGAGGATTTCTAGTGGAACATCTTTCACAATCCCTGGAGAGATAGTTTACTAATAGACCGAGGGATAAGTAATTCAACTGATTCACATCTAGATTATGAAAGTTTGGAATCCATATTATACAAGGAGACATTGCTTTTGCTAATTCAAATTGAAGGGTGACGTAAAATCTGTCTATTTCTAGCATCACAGCTATAATTAGCACATTCATCATAGTTAAAAGTTCTAGCTCAATATCAAGGTCACGGTCAATATTTTCACTCACATCCCTACCGTTATTAGCATCTATTTCATCACTATCATCAACAATAAAACCCTTAGGCTTGTTATCTAGGAGCTTGTTCAAAAATACTATAACGAAAGGAACATAGGAGTTTACTGATAGGTATTTGGCAAAATAGGATCATCCCATTCCTATAAAACCTATCACTAAAATATACCCAGAGGGGGATAGGGCTAAGAGGAGCAAAACGGGTTTTCCATAAGATGGGAAGTGAAAACTATTCACACCACACAAGGTTTCTAAATAAGTGATTGTCTGATAATGAGCAAGCAATATTTTCCTTTCTACTAAACAGGGTGCATTGAACTGATAATTATTTAGATAACTTATTTTGAATTTCAACTAAGTATCATAGGTAAATTGCTTCTACCTTTGTAATCATTTGATAACCAGAGTCATTATTTGATAAATGATCACTATGAGTCAGACCTAATAGAATTGGATTAATCCTTTTTTTCTATTATTAAGGTGGATAACTGAACTAAAAATTCTCTTTCTTTATTATTAATTGAATCACTGATCATAACTAAGGATTCTATTTTATCATTAATCCAATCACCGTTCACATTTTTTCTTTTTCTTAGCAATGAATAAATCTCTTTACTTATATAACTTAGATGTCTCGTATTTCTTTAAAAAGTGATTCGATTGATGGGATTTGGTATGTTACTTATGAGATCGATGAGATTGGTCTTCAACAATTTCTTCTTAGAATGTATTGATTTGACTATATAAGTGGGACCACCACCACCCCCATAGCATGTTGCCCTTAGAAGCAGAGCCCTATATTTCTTCTAGAAAATTACCTAATTATTCTAAAGCAACTAAAAAGAGAAATTTTAACTAGGACGAATTCAGTTTAGATGTAGGATACCTATCTAGAAGTTTTTGTAACTCCATCATGTATGATGGAATCGTCAAAGATTTAACCTTTTTGAACTCTATCTGTAACTCACTGTAGGCTCTAGAAAGGGAAACAAAGAGAAGATGTGTACGAATGAGAGATTTAGCAATAAGAAGAAGGAAATGGATTGAATAGAGATGACCTTAAATGGATCGATATTAATGGTGTCTCATCATTTTAACGAATCATTGCTTCAGACAGAAGAAGAAATCTCACTTATCAGATTCCATTATGGAAGACCCTTTTTTTTTAAGAATTCTCCATGATATGCCTAAACTATGCATAATATTATGAAAAATAGATACAAATTTTTTACTGCTATTTAGTATGAGCAATAGGTCTAAAAAGGTATCTAAAAATATCAAATTGAGATATTTGTATCCTGTCGAAGTATGGAATGATGTCATATATTTTTGTAATAGATTCCATTTTGAGAGAGTTGAAAAAGCACTATCTCATTCAAAGGTTCTATACATTTGCCCTTTTTCAACGCATTTCTTTAGACAAAGACTTCATTTTTGCCTCTTTTCATATGGTAAGTATTTATTAGAACATATAGTGTGAATCAAACCCATGTTTGAATGGAAATTAAGATACTGATGCTAGTTCTTCTCTTCTGAATCAAATATATTCATATCCAAAAAAGGTTGACAATAAGTTCTTTCAAAATTGACTATTTGTCCCTCTGTTAGAGGTTTTCCATAAATGTTAGCAATTGAATAAATAGCTCTATGAATGAATGGATCAGATCGAATTGCAAAACGAAAAGATTTGTACAAGTTATACCTTTCTTCACCACTTTATGGAAAATTATTAGGTATGAATATGTTAGATACTTATGACTCGATTGGTGAAATAGTATCTCTTTCCTAAAAATGGATTTCATAAGAAACAAAGTCATAGGCACGTAGGCTCAAACAAAGACTGACTATTCGGATAGCACTCTTCCCTATACTAGTTATTGGTATAAATAACATAAAGAAATGCAACCAACATTTATTGAAAAAAACAACCCAAAGATTTGGGACCAAAAGCAGTTAGCAGTGACCATTGAGCAAGTTTCTTCGGCTTAAGTTAGGTTAAACACACGGAATGTATTTGCACCATCACCATCCTTAAATTAGTTATATTCTACAGTAGCCCCGTGAATATCACATAGCAAAGTAGCACCTAATACGCTGACAACTCCCATCATATGAAATGAGTTCAATGTCCAATTATGAAACCCTCAGGAAAAGAGGATGAATCGAAATATAGTTGCTATCCCAAAACTGGGTGCAAAGAACCAACCAAACTAACCCAGTGGATAAATAAAAAATACAGAAACAAAAACTGCAATTGGAGCAGAGAATGATATTGCATTATAAGGTTGCAAGTGCACGGATTAAGCAAGTTCGAATTGGCATAACATAAAACCTATTAGCCAAAAGGTGACGTGGAGAGCAAAAAAAGTCTAAATACCACCTAATTAGCACTAACGAGTAAAATCTCCTTATCCTTTAGGGCCCCATAATAATAAGAAAGAATGTGCTAAACTATTAACAGGAGTAGAAATAATGGCGGTTAAGAAGTAGCAGCCTTCTAAATAGGAACTAGCTAATCCATAGGTATACCATGAAGTTACAAAGGTTGTACCTGTAAACCAAACCCCTAGTGCGAAATAGGGACAAGGAAAGAGTAACAAGCTAGACCAACCTACAAAAACGAAACGGTCCCTCTGTGACCAGTCATCCATAATATCAAATAAATCATTTTTGTCTTTGGTAAATTTACCACGGGCTATAGTCATAGTGATCCTCCTATTCAACTACAATCAATTATGAGCACCTCATAAGATTTTCACAACCTTTGAAATTTCTATCATTGATGTATGATTTGATATCTCATACACTGACCCTTATAATTTCTCTTGAATTTCAAATATAAAATTTTTTATTGGTCCATAACCAGACTTACTTAATATATTAATTCAATTCTGTTACTTTTAGTTTTAATAACCATATGAATTGTGCATTTTTTGAAAGAACTATTTAAAGAACAAGCAATCACTTTGCTCATTACCAGTTGTTCCTTAGACTTCCTTCTCGCATTCTATCAATCTAATCGTATTCTTGGATCTTGTTCGAGAGATTTTAAATGTTTTTGTACTCTTTTAATTTCTTTTTGCATTAAATTACTAGAGTATCATATATTTTCTTATTTTAATACTTTATACTTTCTTTTTTATTGTCATCTTTGTTTTATTTCTTTTTCTTTTAGATGAATCTAAAACACCAGAGTATGTCTTTCAGTAGGACAAAGTAAGAAAGGAACTTTGAATCTTTTCTATTTATTTTATATCTATTCTATCATAACATAAAAAGGAGAATGAACTTTTATCTTGTTTAATTCAATACTATTATTTCAATAATATTATTCAATACAATATTAGGAAACTTAAAATAAAATTCTTTTCTCCCACCAATTCTATGTTAGAATTCCATTGTCGGAATCAAAATAAATCTATCATTTTATACATCAATATGGAAATATTTCGTACATCAAGCCCTGATCTAATAGGTAGATAAATCTCATTTATTATATACTTTTCATTATATAAAAATCTTATCTAGCTAGGTGTAAGTATCAATAAAAATGGATCTTGTGTTTTGGAATCCAAGAAAAATATTGAAGATGTCTCATATGGCTTATGTTATGACTTAAAATAAACTTTTCTGGGGAAGGAAAAAGAAAGTAGTATTCATTTATTTCTATACAATAATTAGGACCAAGAAGATTTAATCAGAAGTATTGAAAGATTTTTTTTAAGCCCAAAGAAGTATAAAAATGAAAGAAAAAGCAAATCTACTGTTGCAATTTCATATATATCGAATTTGAGTATTAGAATAGCAGATCTAGTCAATATTTAATAGATTAGGTCCACTTACTTTTTCTTTTATTGAATTCTAATAGAATCTTTACAATTCATTCGAATGGAATATTACAAAATAGAAAATTTTCATGACTGAATAATCAACTTATCGTTCAATATTCATTAATTACAATTAATAACACAATTATTTCATTAATTAAATTATTCATTGTCAACATATTCTGATAAAATAGTGAAATTAGAATCAAGTTTACAATAAAACTAAACAAATGTTCAACTTTATAAATAACCAAAATTCTTACACTCTATAGTCTAACAATTATAGTATAAATCTAACTAGAATGTTAATGCTAACTTATTAGAATGAATTTCATTTTATTTATAATTTCAAATTAAGTGGAATTTAAAATTCAAATTAAATTTTTTAAATGAATATTAATTTAATTTAATTAATATTAATTAAAGTACAATCAATTATTGATTTTCTTTCCTTTTTGTTACAAATATCAACAATATTTCTATTCTCCCTTCAACTCAAATAATAAACTACAAATACTACCTATGGAGTTTTATCAGAAAAGAGGCAAAGCCCCTTATCAGATTTAAACTAATGACTTACGCCTTACCATGACGTTACTCTACAACTGAGTTAGAAGGGCCTCTTTGATTGAATTCTTGAATCATTCATTATGCAGATAAGATCTATATATGGAAATAGATTATAAATCAAATCAATGTAAAGTGAATGTAAGAACTATGTTATACTTATAACAATAATAACTAGAATTCAGCATAGGGAGTATATCGAATAGATTCATAGTAGCTCATTGATAAAGGAGAAAGTGCATTTACCTGGCAAGTTGGGTATAGACTAACCTAATGAATATAGGTTAAAAAAATTGGATTTGATAAATATTAATGCAATGAATTGTTTCAAAATCGAATTAAATGGAATTGATTGGCCACCATACCAAAAACTTCAGTTGATTAATACATGTACCTACCAATTCAACATAGATCCAAGATAATTCATTAATTCAATGAGGAATAAAATCTATTTGTCCCTTGAACCCGATTCTTTTCTTAGGAAAAAAATGGATAAGTTGTTGATACCTATCATTCTTCCTAGATTTTTAGATTGATCATTTGTTAATTTCACAGTTTAGTTTTAGATAGCAATGTGTCTATCTATCTTAACAATGGGTGAATCAGTTAATGTGGGTGGAAGAAATGGGCTTGACTTTTCAGTTTTTCTAGTAGGCCAATCATTCCCTGATGATATGATCTTTCACACTCTTTCTATTCTTCTATTCTCTTCTATTCGGTCTCTGTTTCCTTCTAGTTCTTTCTTTTATTTCTTTTATATTTCTATATTTTTCTATTTTTGTTTCTTTTTTTATACATTTGTATTCATTTCCATTTATATATTTATATTCATTTATATATATATATATATATATATTCTATTATTTCAATTTTTATTGTTATTTATCTAAAAATATAGCTATTAAAATATACTATTATAAAAAGAATTAAAGTATAGTATATTTAGAATAAAAAATGAATATTGAATATATATCTATTCTAATAATTTATTATTAAAATTTTTGATTTTATTTCTAATTCTTTATTTAATTTACATTTATTTATCTTTGTCATTTAGATTTAGATTTATTATTTAACATTTATTTATTTAGATTTAGATTTATTATTTAACATTTATTTATTTAGATTTAGATTTATTATTTAACATTTATTTATTTTTATTTAGGTTATTTTTTATTTAGATTTAGTTAGATTTAGATTGATATATTAAAAAAATTATATTTATAAAATCGAATACTATTCTAATACTATAATAGAATATATAAACTACTACGATGAGTAAGTCATGAGTATAAAATCTAAATGACGAATCAAAAAATTCTATGGAGAAACATGAGAAGATCCTTTGAATCCAGTCATATCATTTCATTTTATTAACAATTTCAAAAAACTGTTCATACATGTGCCCCCATCGTCTAGTGGTTTAGGACAAGTCTCTTTCAAGGATTTGAATTCCCTTGGGGTTAGGATATTGTGAAAGGAAGTTGAGCATGGATTATTAATATAATTACTAATACAACAAGTATGGAATTGATTCTTTCTGGGTTGATGCCCGAGCGGTTAATGGGGACAGACTGTAAATTTGTTGGCAATATGTCTATGTTGGTTTAAATCCAGCTCGGCCCAATAATTCCCCGATTCGCCTTGCAATGATATGAAATGATATAATGCCTTTGTTCTCTTGAAACGATTGATATGAAAAAGTAGGAGAAAAAGGTCAAAATTCTTGATATATCCCTCCCTTTTTATAATTTGCTATATTTTTTTGTACATAAATTCTTATCTTGCCAATGATCTAGATTCAGATTAGGATTTTAGGTATAAAGTCTACGAAAAATAATAAAAATAAAGAATAATGAATAATGAATAATGAATGATGTAAGAATAATGTAAAGAAAAAGATTTTTTTTATTCAAAGATTGATTATCAATCAATTTTTATTTGAAATAATGAAAAACTGGCTTATAATCTGTGCCGTTATCGCTAAAGTGTATGCCCATGTGGATATCATATGCCTATCTCTTGTACAAGGTGACGATTCGAATATAAAATAGAAATTGAATGAAAAATGTAAACCGAAAGAGTTTGAACGAAATCATAAGCATATGTATGTTGTATACATTATTTCATTTCCTTGGGATTGTAGTGTAATTGGTCAGAGCACCACTCTGTCAATGCAGAAGCTGCAAGTTCAAGCTCCATCAGTCCTGATGAATCCGTATCCAATAATCCAAAAGAAAATATCAATTCATCTCTCCGTTTTCTGTCAAAGGGTGAAAATTAATCAAATTTTATTCCTAAGATAAGAAGATATTTATATGCATTTTTTGTTTTTCATTTCTCATCAAATCAAATACAAATAAATGGGGTAATTTTCATTTCTTCAACGAGTATTGATAAATATATATTTGGATTAGTACAATTGTTGGACTCCTATATTGGGGAGTCCAAACTATACCGGATTGATACTGAGTTTGTCTTTTAATAGGCCAATTCAATTAGATCATTAAAAAAAGTTTACAATTTATGCAAATGTAAAGGTGGTCAGATGAGATTTTGTTAATTGATTGTACTGGGAAGGCAATAGTTTCCTAGTTATAAAAAAGAATGGAAAAATTATAAAAATAATAAATAAAAATAAGGTAATAAAAAGAAATTCTTTATTGGATTAGGAATACATTTTTTTAATTAGGTATGGATAAATGATCTTTCTATGTCATACTATTCCATTTTTGACAATAAATCGATTTGACAAATTAGATATTGTTATTCATGATATTGATTCGATTCAACATCATCACCTCTAAATTTATCCCATTAAATTACTATACATTATCATCTCTATGGGATTCAATCTCGAGTTGTTACGAGGTAAAGAAAAACGAAAGGATAAGATTATAGAAGTAAATATTCTTGCATTAATTACTACTACATTGTTCATTTTAGTTTCTATTGCCTTTTTACATATAATTTACATAAAAAATGTTATTCAAGTAAGTAAAGTGATTAATTTGAATGCAACTTGACATCTTACTTCTTAATCAATGATTGTAGAAAAAATGCAAAGAAATCCAATTTCGCTTCACAGATAAATGTAGATACAAAACGGCGAACTAGAATCAACACTGTTCTATAAGATCCGATAGTATGGTAGAAACAAATGTATATTTCTTTCTACCATACTATCGGATCTTGTTTTGTTATTCTAATATATTAATATATAAAGTTAAACTTTATAAAGATATAGGCTTAATATTGATAAATCTACAATATACTCTTCATTTTTATTCATCTATTTAGATATCGATTCTCTATATGTAATGTTCATAAAGTGTCAATTCTATTTAAGTTAGACCAATGGTGGTTGAAAAATTAAATCCCTTTATGTTTTGATAATAATAAAATGTATAAAATTGATTTAGAAACTCTTCAGGTGTTGTAATTCAAATAAAAGACTTGTGCAAATCAAGATAGCAGATAAATTAGTGTGAAATCAAGATGGAAA
>JAOSBO010030105.1:0-11561 GCA_027563915.1 Erythroxylum rotundifolium | reverse complement strand
AGAGTGATGCTTATACTTACTTGATTTAGCTTCAAATCTTGAAAAACAACACTTAGCCCTAGCTCCCTAGCTTCATACAATCTTCATGGAGGTTAGAAGGATTTAAGTTTTTCTTCGGTCTAATGAAAGCTCTTCTCTTCCTTTACCTTTTTCTCTTCTTGAACCACTTCAAAATCTCTTTCAAAAGCTAGGAAATGAGAAACCCTAGCTCAAACTCTCTTCTTTTCTCTCAAACCACCGAAACTTTCTTCTCCTCTCTTCTATTTTCATTTTTTTCTCTCTTCTCAATTCACATTTTGCTTCTTCCACTTACACCCTTAATGAATATAAAATACCCATTTTGCCCTTCTTTATATGCCTTGTATCTTTTATCTTTAAGTGATCTCCCAAAAATGCCCTTTATGACATCTTACTACCTTAACACTTTAATTCAATTAACCTATGTCATAAAATCTTACTAAAATTAACATAATAATTAACTCCACAAAATCATATTCATAATTTAATTATAAATCAATTATACCTGGAATGTCTATGAATGCACGTACAACTATTTTCATGTGCAAAAAATTCAATATTCATAAATATAAGCATATCATATAATGCATGAGCATGAAAAATGCATTTTTAAGCTCTTACTGATCACTCATATTTACTATTCTAACCTCTCCATAGGTAATGGGATGTTACATTGGAAGATATTGGGACATTAGGAGGATACAAAAGACATTGCTTCCTACCAACTTTAAACCAGAAATATGTAATATAATTATGTTGAAGACATATTAAACTAGGTGGTGTGTCCTGTAGGTCATGTTGGTATTTAGGCAGTATCTATAATTGAAAGTTATGATTTTGCAACATTAGAACTAAGGACCAATATTTGTAATTCCAATTGCAAACTGTTTGCGTTTAGAGAAATGGGTAGGCCCATTTGCAAACCCATAAACTTCTGTTTCATGTACCTTACCATTGTGATCCAGACTTAGGCTCCTTACATTACCTTGAACCAAATATGCCCTTTGATTAGATCTCAGCCCATTAGGTCTTGGGCCACCAGCCACAAACACACATATTATTTTATCACTATTGCCCTTCCCTTCCTCCATTAGCTTAGACCAATACATAATTCCACCCTTAAATTATCTAATTAAAATGAACTTAAATCTTAAAGGTTGATAAGTTTTGTTGACTCCCCATTTTTGTTAAGACCTAAAATTTGTAATTAGGAGTCATAAGAAAATGAATGGTCAAAGAGATAAATTAATTATAACTTTTATACCTTAACGTAAGTTAGACCTTAACATTTTGCTGTGTTCAAATTAAGTTCAATTATTTTTAAAATGCTAATGTTGAACTCTATCTAAATGAAAAATATAACAAAGATATGACTCGATCAGTTTATGTTACATTATTGGTAATATCGTATAAATATATTATACTTTAATTTTTTTAGGCCCAATGTGTCATATGTGCACCACATAGCCCTATAGAACCTAATCTTCTTTTTCTAACAATACAATTAAAATTTTTAATTAAATATAAACTAATACCCTAATTAACAAGCACCTAATTTTACCAATATATAACCTTAAAATTCACAGTTTTCTTAACAAAACCACTAATGTTATTCCTCTTCATTGTTGGTAGTTGTTAACTTTAGGAATGACAATGGACTGATTCATGGGCCAAACTAAGTCCAGACTAATTTGAGATCCAACTTTTTTGATGCAAAACAACATCGTTTTGTTTAGAAGAGATAAGCATTTGGTAGGCCTAGGCCTGGGTAACTCATGCACAGACACAAGTAAGAAAATAATGTTATTTTACACTTTCAATTTTAAAAAAATTAGAAAAACCAACTTATAGACTACCCTATTGCCATCCTTAATTATCTTTCCCATCGTTAGTGGTTAGAGTTGTCGACCACCATCTTCATTGCCACTAGCTACTATCATCATCTTTTCCCTCTGTGCAACTTAACTTTCCTTCTCTTTTGTGCTAACTACTAGTATTTTTCCCTTATTTATTTCCATTTTTTAATGCTTAGTTCTATAATATTTGGCATATACATTTAAACTTATATATGTTTTTTTAATGTAAATACGTGGAAATATTGTGCCTATGTCTATTTGTCTCTACCTCCATCCTCTTTGTTTATTTTTTTCAAGCCTCCTATATGGTCCCTACTCCCTACTACACATAAAAGGCAATCACTCATCCATATCCACCCTACATAGTATAAAAAGGAGTGACCTGTTCGAAGATATTAGGATATTAGGAGAATACAAGGGACATTGTTTCCTGAACCAAAAACATGTTGTATCTTTGTTTTGAAGAAATAATAAAGTATATGAAATATTTAGGTCATGCTGTTATTTGAGAGGTATCTACATTTGTAAGTTAGGATTTTGTCACATTATAACTAACAGGGTGTTTGGAAAGGGTGGAATTGAATTCAATATTGCAATTGAATTCAATTCAAGTGTTTGGAAACACAAAAAATGGATGAGTTCAATTCATGCATATAATTAAAACCCATCTCTTTTATAAATTGAATTTACTCCTTCAAGTATAGGAATTCAATTGCAAATTGCTTGCATTTAGAGGAATGAGTAGGCTCATTCATGAGAACCCACAAGCTTTTATTTCATGTACCTTACCATTACGGTTCAAACTAAGGCTCCTTATAGCACATTGAACTAAAGATACCCATTCATCAAATCTCGACCCATTAGATGCCACAAACACACGTTTTTTTTCAATCATGATTTCCCTCCCCTCCTACTAGCAATCTCGACCCATTGGATCTTCAACTGCCAACCACAAAACATTTTTTTGGTAGTGTAGAAAATGAGTAAGAGAGTACTAACGCCTCAAGAAAGTAATAAACTAGAAGTTAGACATGAGTAGTAAACATAGGCTTAGATCTGGATAATCCTAACTATGTAGTCTTTTGGTACCTGATGAGCCTTGTTTCGTAAGGAAATCCGCACATTGATTCCCCTTGCGCAGAATATGATGCACAAAATAGCTCTAATCACGTCCAAGCAATTCCTTTATCGCCATGATGATCATTCGCTGTGGATGAAGAGTTGGCCAAGAATGAACAACGATCTTCACTGTCGCAAGAGAGTCTGATTCAACTATATCTCTTTGATAACCACGATCCCACACCAAGAACAAACCATGGTAAATAGCATTTAGTTCAGCCACCAAATTTGAAGCAATATTTATAAAACTTAAGAAACCCACCATCCAACAACTATTTCATCACTAACTAAGCCACCAAATCCTGCAGGACCAGGATTGCCAAGAGAGCTACCATCCACATTGAGCTTAAAATAACTTTGTGGTGGAAAAGTCCAAGAGATCCATCGCGAATTAATCCAATTATTATCTCCTTCTTGGTTAAAAGCAAGCTTGCATTCACTGAAGAGTTGTTTATGCCACCTCTGTTGTCTCCAAAGAGGTGCAAACTCTTAATTGATCACTTCTCGGTTCCTAGTGAAGTAAATAATCAGCAGGCCAATAACAAAATCCAAAACATCATCATGGGAAAGACTGTCATCAAGTGCATGGTTATTAAGCCACTCATCTATGTTAGCAACAAAGAAAGGTTCAGAGGTAGTTGGAATTATATGTCGCCAAGTCTGAGATGCCCAAATGCAATCCCTCAAAGCATGAGTCATGGATTCTAGACCTTTTCCATATCAAACGCACATGGGAGAAGCAGTCATATTACGCTCATATCTAAGAAGATTTGTAGGAAGATGACGCCACTGAATTTGCCAAATAAAGAAACGAAAATTTTGTAGTAAATCTAGCCTCTAAATCTTGTGCCATTTCTTCTGAGAATCAATAGGATAAGGAAGCTGAGTGATGAACTCATCTCTGGATTTGGTAGAGTATGATCCCGAGGTGCTTTCCCCCCCATATTAAGCTATCAAAGGAAACAATAAAATGAGAAATCGGGTAGCGTAGATTTGTATCCTAATATCATATGGAATATAAATGTCGACTACTGGAAAATCCCATTGCCGATTTGGAACAATTAGATCACAAACCTTCAAGTCTTTATCTTGGGGAGAAATGGACTGAACTAAATTGCATAAAGGATGGTCCCCTAACTAACGATCAAACCATAAAAAAATATGCTCACCAGAGCTAACTATCCAAGAGAAGCCATCACAAAGAAAGGGAGTAGAATTCTAGATAGCTTGCCAACAAAGAGAAGCATTAGAGGGTGATGATTGATATCTCAAGATGTGCTAATCACGAAGATATTTAGCTTGAAAATTCATGACCCAAGGCTTATCCTCTCGAGAAACTAACAGCCAGAGAAGCTTACCAACCAAGGCGATGTTATTATCCCAAGCCATGCGAAGCCCCAAACCACCAGCACTCTTCGGACTACAAACAGATTATTAATTAAGTAAGTAAATGCCTTTTGCTTCTCCTAAAGAATGCCACAAGAAGTCACGACAAGCTTTAGCAATAATGGCATAAACTCCAGCGAGAACCCAACAAGTTTGCATATAATATAAAAATAAAGTGGACAAAGTTGATTGGACCAATGCCTGTCTACCAGCCCGATTAAGCAGCTTGGCTTTCCACCCTTATAATCGAGACTCAACTTTGTCAAGGATATGCCAAATTTTCCTTTTCTTGTTCTTCCTTCTTTACTTTTGCTAATCGACTCGGAAAAGGAGGTGGAAGCACCTTGTTTTGTACCCCTTTTTGCGTCAATTCAGGAGGGGATGGTGTGTGCATGATTTCTTCCTCTATTTCCCTTTTTAATTTTTCAGAATTGGTTCCGGTAATTCTTTACCACTCTGCAAGGTGATAGCCTTTTCACTTTGTCTAGGATTAACCTCTGGTTGCGCTGGAAAATTACCAGAATTTTGTGCTTCCGTTCGATTGACGGTAGCTACAATTTGACTTAATTGGGTTTTGAAATTCCTTTGTAATTTCGGATACTTGCTTCAGTATTCTGCTGAAATGTCAAAGTGTTACTGGTTAAAGTGTGCACTATGTATTCCAAAGAAGACTTACCTTCGACAGTTGACATTATATTTGAATTTTGACGCGGCACGTATGGTTGTCTATACGGCTAAAAATTCGTGGCTGCTTGTTGTCCTTGAGAATTCCCATATCGCAAATTCAGATGATCACACCATCCCGGATTATAGGTATTGGAGAATGGGTCGTACTTCCTTTGATTTGGTCCAGCAAATCCTCTCACGACATTCACTTGCTCTACGTTTTTTTCCTACAAAACCGGACATAAATCAGTAGAATGTCCTAACAGTGAGCATATACCACATACCTTAGCTTCTTCTTTCCTTATTTTCGCTAATTGTCGCACCAAGGAAGTGAGGTCATCCAATCTCTTTTCCAACGAGGTTGCACTAATTTCATTCACGCCCTTGGACCTATGCCTAGTTCGGATTCTGAATTGCTGCATGTTGGAGGCCATGTTCGCGATCAATTCTCTTGTGGCCGCTGGCGTCTTATCGACTAACGCACCACCCCTTGTAGCATCGATCATGCTCTTATCAGAAAGTAAAAGTCCCTCGTAGAAATATTGAATTAGTAATTGTTCGGTTATTTGGTGGTCCGGACAGCTAGCGCATAATTTCTTGAATCTCTCCCAATATTTGTAGAGTGTTTCTCCCGTGTGTTGACTAATTTCGCAAATCTCTTTCTGAATATTAGTTGCTCTCGATGCTGGAAAATACTTTTCAAAGAAAAGCCTATTCATTTCGGCCCACGTTTGCACGTTTTCTATGGCTGAATAATATAGCCAATCGTGCGCATCGTCTTTAAGGGAAGACGGGAAGGCTCTTAGCTTAATCTGCTCTTCCGTCAGAATCGTCGGCTTCATGCCCATGCAAACTACATCGAATTCCTTCAAGTGCTTGTGTGGGTCTTCTCCCAGTAAACCCCTGAAAATAGGTAATAGATAAATCAATCTAGATTTTAATTTAAAAGTATTGTTATCACCTAAATTCAGGAAATTGATGCAGTGTGGCTGTTGCGCATCTGTTGACGTGGCTAGTTCGTGAAGGGTGCAGTTTGCAGCTATTCTATCCATTCTTTGTGTCTCTTTTTGCTGTTTAGTCTGTTTCCGCAGTCTTTTCGCTATCTTTTCGATCTCAGGGTGGTACTGCTGTCCCCTGCAGCCAAATTTCAAAAGAAATCACTTTCGTTAAAACAATTTAATGTAGTAGCAGTAAGCGGATATCGTTCCCATAAGGAATCTTTGCAGTAATGAAATTATGAATTCAAACGGCACAAATAACGAAAATTAAAAAGGGGGGTTTTGGTCATGGCAATATCAAAAAATTATAAGAAAAATCACAAATTGGAAGCAGCAATGAAATCTGAAAAATCAATGAGAAAATACCTTGGTTTCGAGTCACCGATGTTCCCATGCTATCATGAATCCTCGACATAAAATTGCAATCATTAATAAAAATTCACTGGGGAAATTTCTTTTAATTGTAATGACTAGGAACATATATCCTAGCATTCTTATTAAACAACAACCTAGATACGATTATAGGTATAATTGAATAATAGCATTAAGAATCAAGAACCAATGAGCAAGCGAAATACATGTACGACATGCAATCAATCAAGCGAATATCTTCTTAGAATTTCCGACTCTAATGTAAAGAAGTTAATCCTAATTGCTACTTGTGATTACCGAAACTGAACGTCATATGTCGTTAATCTAGTGATTGAACCAATTAATCTCTAGTTGTGCACGTAAAAACCAACGAATTCAATTAGAAAGAATAAATCCGAAGATATCCAATGTTTATTAACAATTAACAAAAACTATTCGAAACATCTCACCATAATAACAGATAACATGGATCTCCTCAACCAAGACAAAAAACTTAGCTACTCATAAGTGAATTGAAAACAAAAGTAATAACAAGGTAATAAGTTTTCATCCCTGGTTCTTTAATGAAGAATACGAAAACACCAATCGGAAGTATGCAGAAATCGTAAAGATAGAAGGGAAACGGCAGTAGCCCAACAAAAAACCTCTTAACCTATTCTAAAACCTAATATATGTATGTGCGTCCATCACCAACCCTCCTTCTTGATGCTTATCTGTTCATTATCTTCTCTTGATTCTCTCCAGATAATACACTCTTCTATTTTCGGTAGGTAACTCCCTTAAAAGATGGCCAGATAATCTTTAAAGAATGTGTTTTGTTTGAATTTGACTTCTGAAATTTTATCTGCAGATTTATTCCCTCCTTAGGCGTGCCCACACTTAGTTACTGAATTGCTGTCAGAGTGAGAATTTCAGTTTTTCTTCGTTCTTTTCCATCTTTTTGATTCCACGTCTCTAAGATTTTGAAAACCATCTATAAACAATTTTAAGATAATTCCATTAATTTTGGATAATAATTTCAACACATTAACGATAATTAAGTCCAAAATAAGTGCAATTTAATGACTTGACACTGCTAAATCTACTATCCAAAATCCATCTCTACTACGGAGGTTTTCAATACGATTTCTTTTCCGGGGACAAATGGTCATAGCATGGTATAATTTAGTATTCCCATCACCATGTTAAAGTTGTTGGACTCGAGAATTTTGGTACCAAAACACTCCCTCTTGTTAAAGAATGGTATTATACTTAGTAATCAATTCTCGTTCCAATCGCATAAGAAAATCACTATGTTGTTAAGCAACGAAATTCTGAGCTCCCTGTAATCTTGATAAATCTTCTTTTTTCTTGTGGAAGATATTTCCAAAAGACTCTTGGTTAAATTTCAAAGCAGCTTGCTTAACATTGTTGAGAGCCTCGTTTAACAAAGAATGGGTGCTCCTCCAACCAGTGGCTACAACTTAATGAAATTCCTTATGAAGTGTCCAATTGTCTTGGAAATGGAATGGCCGAGAGGCCAAAGGAGGGACAAAACTAGTAAGATGCAATAAGATAGGATTATGATCAGAATAGGTTATGGGGAGATAATGGAGGAAGCCTCTAGAAATAAAACATGCCACTCCGAGTTACAAAGAGACTTGTCTAGATGAACAAAAGTAGAGAAAGAGCCTTTTTTTTTGTCTATAAATGAATGGAGAGCCTTTGAAGCCAAGATCAAGCGATTCATAACGATTCCAGTTCTTGTAGAATTTTGTAGCACGATTTAAAGGAAAAACTCCTCCTCACTTCTCACAAGGATTGGCATAATTGTTAAAATCCGCTGCAAGAAGCCAAGGTTGTTCTATAATCAAGTGAAGGCGTAGCATTTCCTGTCAGAAAGCAGATTGTCCAGAAGCATGGGGGTTGAGCATAGATAGCTGTTAGGAACCAGACATTCTTGCACATATCTGAAACAAGAATATGGATGAACTGTCTATGAGAAACTAGGACCTGAAGAGAGAAATAACCAATTTCCAAAGGCACCAAATACTACCAAAGAAGCCTGTCAAATCCACACGAAAGACATGATGAAAACCAAGAGATTGGGATACTCTATTGGCCTTAGAACCTGATATATGAGGTTCTATGATAATCAAGATATCAAATGTATAGCTACGGACAAGTTTTGTTACACAGCAACTAAAAACGGTATTTGTCGCAACTCGACAATTCCAAGCAATAATATTAGGCTTATTAATCATTAAAATAAAGCTGAGTAAGAAAGGTCACCCCATTAAACAAGGCTACTTAGAACCATATCCACATCCACCCTAGAGTTTCTGGTATTAATCGCAATATTCCTACTATCCATCGAAATAGCTTGTTCACATTCTACATCAATTATCGATTGAATTAAAGTTTGTTCGTGGGGATCAAAAGGGTCAAAATAATGAACATCTTAAGTTCGTTGATCAGTAACTCATTGTGAAGAGGAACACTGGAATTAATCAGATCTGGAGGAACGAGCTTTGTAGAAAAGGCTGACGAAATTGAGATGCTACATGCTGCACTAAATTTGCATCCAAGGAACGGTGTAGGACATGGACTTATTTCATTGGTCGCACAATTGCGTGAGCTATATCGCCAGTGTTCAACTCAGTCCCTTTTAGATTTGCCTTATCATCTTGACCTGTCCTGGTGCTTGAAGAAACAATCCCATTATTCCCTTTGGGCCTATAAGTATGGTCTTGTCGTTTATTGGCCTTAGTTAAATTCTTGAGCCCACTAGAGCTTCCAACATCAAAGGTGAACTCAGGTTGAGCTTCTTGATCATGTCCCAACCCAGCAGACCGTTGACCAATCACATCTGTATTGTCATCCTCATTTAAAACTGAAAATCTATTATCTTTTTGTTTATTTTTGTGAAATATTCTCACTCTTTTCTCTACCACCATCCAAGATCCATATCTTGGTTTTTCCCCTTGATTAACACTAATAACATTGGCCATTGATTCTCGTTGATTGCCTTCTGTTTGGACGTTAGTCATACCGTTAGTCTCTAATGACTGATTACCTGAATTCAACGCATCTGCAACATTCCCTTGGTCTGACAAAAAGTCCCTTTATGCCTATATTTTCCACATGTGAAACAAATAGTGTGTAATCCCTCATATTCAACATGAAAGCTTTTGCTGTCAATTTCAAGTTGGCCAACAAGTGGCTTGTCAAGGTCAATCTCTACACAAATTCTAGCAAAGCGACCACGGTCTGCTAAAGTAATGTTTTTATCCACCTTAAGTGTTTTGCCAATCCCAGATGCAACTGCCATAAGAAGATCATAGAATTGGATTGGTACATCAGGAATCCTCACCCAAACTAGTGTTGAATCAATTGAGGCATGAGCTGCAAAGAAACCAGGACGACTTATGAGATAGTGATAAAAAATAAGCTAAAGGCCACCTCCCATTACACAGTCAAAATTATTTTTAAAGTTAAACTTGATTAAAAAGTAATCATATCCCAAATCCAGAATATCAAAACCACCAGCCGAGGACCATAAATGATAAAATTTATTGTATAACACCTTAAACGAAATAGAGAGTCCATTCAGTTTCATAACAACTAATTGGCGCCAAGGGATCTCAAGTTTTTCCATATAATTCTGATCGACTTGAAACACTGGGAAGGCTTTATTCCCATCCTTGAAATCTTTTTTGACAACTTCATCTGCAATTAGATCTTTAGGGAATCTTTATTGGGCATCATATGCTCGCTATTTTGATTGTTCTCGGTTTAGGACTTTATCTTTCCAAGAGGCTATAGGATTGCCAGCAGGACCAGATCTACGAGGGACTTGGCTTGAAGGGAACAAAGACGGTATTGTATCAGGTGGTTTTATCTGGTGGACAATTTTTTCACCGGACGGGGATCAGAAAAGGAACCACATTCTCCAGAGCTTATCGTAATAACTAACGAATATTACGAACTTTGGTTATTACCACATATTAATTTTTAATCATAGTTTACTCCTTTTCTACCAATAGCTTAGACCAGCAAATAATTCTACACTTATCTGACTGAAGCGAATTTAAATCTTAAAGGTTGACAATTTTTGTATAATCACTACTTTTGTTAAGATCTAAAACTTGTAATTGAGAGTCATAAGAAAATAAATGGCCAAAGTGACAGAAATAATCCTAACTTTTAGGTCTTTAACACAAGTTAGACCTTAACAGTTTATTGAATTCAAATTAAATTATATTGTTTCAAAAATGTTAAAGTTGAACTTTTTGTAAATGAAAAATACAACAAAGACATGAATCTGTTAGTTTTATGCCACATCATTAGTAACATGGTAAAAATATATTCTATTTTAATTATTTAGACCCACTATGTCATGTATACATCGCATTGCTTTGTGGGACACAATTTTCTTTTCTAAAAATCTAATTAAATAATTAATTAATTTTAATTTACTTTAAATAAAAATTAATTATACTAATAAAATAATTTAATTAAATATTAACCAAGGCCCTCATTGATAATAACCTAATTTTATTCAACCCTAACCCTAAATTCCCAATTTTCTTAACATAACCACTAACATTATTCCTTTTCATTGTCCTTCTCTTTACTGTCACCAGTCGCCATCTTCACTTTTGCTAGTCGCCATCTTCATTGCTTCCCTTTACATAACTTGTAATTCCCTTCTCTTTTGGAGTAATTGGCAATATTATCCAATTCTCTATTGTTGTTTGGTTCTACAACATTTTGAACTTGTATTTGTTTTTATTTATGTAAGTGTTATGCCTATGTCTATTTTGTCTCTATCTCCTTCTTCTTTGTTTATTTTTGTCTACCTCCCATGTGGTCTATTATCCAATTCTCTATTGTTGTTTGGTTCTACAACATTTTGACTTGTATTTGTTTTTATTTATGTAAGTGTTATGTCTATGTCTATTTTGTCTCTATCTCCTTCCTCTTTGTTTATTTTTGTCTACCCCCATGTGTTCTTTACTTCACATAGGAGGCAATCAATCATCCATGCCTATCTAAATTTTATAAACGGACCTAAATTGTATAAAAACGAGTGACACGTTGGAAGATATTGGGAAATTAGGAGAATACAAAGGATATTATTTCCAAGCTAACTTTGAACCAAAAA
>JAOSBO010030089.1:0-11562 GCA_027563915.1 Erythroxylum rotundifolium | reverse complement strand
AACAAAGAGTGTAATACCCTACCACTATAGAGTATATACCTAAACATCCAAAGAACATTCAAGAACATACCTTATGACAATGACATGTTAGAGTAATCATATTCACTTATTAAGGCATCATACACTTTTCAAACACTAAAAATGTCAACTTTTTCCATTTCATTTATTATCTTAGTTTACACTGTAGCAGTATATTTCATTAAAAAAATATTTACATCATCAAAAGTATTTGGAGAGTTTACTACTTATTTTACAAAAGATTTACACAAAATGAGAAACCAAATAAACACAATCTACAACTCCTCAGATGTCAGCTGACCAGACCTTTGAGTCATTTCTTAATTCCAAAATATCCTTCTAGAGTGTCTTAGGAACTAGGTCTCTTCTCTCGTACCTAAAAAGCTACATTGCAATTTTGTTGAGTTTTACGAACTCGGTGAGTGAACCATCCTCGATGTACTCACTCATTCAGGACTTCAAACATTTTAAGTATAAACCATATACACAATATTCCTCATCTCAACAATTCATCATGAATTGCACACATCTCATATAAACTTTTTAGAATAATTCATCCAACTGTTCCAATCAATTATATTGTCAAATGTACACAAATATGGCATATCACAATATAATCGCAATTTAGAAATATTTTCACAATCATATATTTGCAAATGTATATGCACATGAGACTCCATTTTTGTTTTTATTTTATTATGACTGAGCACCTATTACTAACCAATATTCCTTGTGGATATCGGCCCATTTCACATTTTGTCCCATACCTTTTGTGGATGTCGGGCTCATTAATCATTGAGCCTGTGGCTCTTTATGCGCATATCTGAGCTTTAAACTCTTTCAGACTGGCCACTCTGATCACAACTCCTTTATCTGATGATGCATGTCAATGTGATGCATCAAATCACAAAATATGCCATCAATAACATTAATTTATGATGCACAATCAGATTCACATACATCAAACCTAAGTCCGACATTCAACATTTTTGTTAAGCATACAGATATCTTTCAGATTCATATGCAATCAGAACACTCCAAATAATTCCCAAATATCAAACTCCTCGGACCATTAAAGTTCGAAATTATCACATTCAGATCATTAGCAGTTCATTAACTGAAAATTAAACAGAAATAAGTCAATCCTAGTGAAAACATCTAGGTTGACTCACAGTACGCTTCAAATTATGCTACTGCCTTGACAAACCGGCAATGTATAGATTTTGGCGTTCGACTTGTGTGTCTAAAATCATTCAATACTCATAAATTTCACATTACGAAAGTGATCAATCAAATACATATTCAATCATGTACATACATATATATACGTTGTGTTTAAAGCATGCTCAATCACTTTCCCGGGCATTTGTCCTTATTCTCATTTCTTAACCAATCATATATCATAAGAACATCTTCATTCCTTTAACATTCCTTTATTCCAAACTTAAATACTTTTTTATCAAAAAATCTCTTCCTTAAGTTATAACATCACTAAATAATTTCAACTTATCAAACATTCAACCAACTTATTCAACATCAAATTATATTCATTTTAAGCCTCAATCAAGTCTATATGTACCATAATAAAGAACCTTAGCATTATCTGTTTCAAACATCACTTATAGCCTATGATCATGGTGAACCTTCCCATGATCATGACAGAAGCTTGTGCAATAGGCCACGATCATTGGGAATATGTCATGATCATGATAGAAGCTAAATATCCAGACCACGATTGCACGATCATGCACTTAAGGCCGCGATCGTGCCCTGCCTTTCTTCCTTTAGTTCACCACGAATTACCAAACTTAGAACCATCATTTACGCTCCATTTTTTCTAGATTACAAGCCTTTGAAACCTACACCATTACATGATCATCTAACTTCATATTGATTTAACCGAGGTTCATTAAACTTTGTTGATTTTTGTCATTAACAATCACCTTATATACATACACATACGTCTCCAATTCAAGAACACTATATTAACATCTTTCTTTAGCATAAATTCACCTTCTTTATACTTCAAATTATAATCCAATTCATCCATGTAATACCTTATACTCCACGATTTTCATATACCAAGAACAAGTATAAAAAACTTATAAGTTCATGTAACACATTTCTAGCACATATGATCACTAACACCATATACATTTCATTCCAATTCAAGCATCATTCTCATACTATTAATCATGCCATAAAGATCATACTGTTATTTACCTTTAAAGCTTCCAATTTCAGCTTAAAACTTCAAGATAACCTACCCTTCCAAGCAAGCAAAATCAGCACAATTCTAAGGTGAAAATGAGTTGGTTTTCTGTAGCAAGGTGGACATCACTTTGAACAGATTTCTTGGCTATTTTGTGAAGGATGTACGTATGATTTTGTTATAAAATTTTAGGTAGGTTCAAGCAAAATGCAAAGAGAAGATGGATGCAATTTCGGTGGAGAAATAATAAGGGAAGTAGCAAAAACTCTGCTACAGAAACTTGCTTCATCAATATGCTGTGTGTCTTCATTTGATCATAACATTTGTCTTAAGGCATGGAAGACATTTGCCTAATTAATAAACTATCATTAATCCATTTCTTAAGCTACCATATGTCTCCTAATAATTTGTCCACATGTCTCCTAATTATTGATCTAATTTTCACTGTATAATTGATCCATTTGTCATTTAATTACTAGTTCATTTGTTACTTATTTATCTATGCCAAATGTCACTCAATTATAGGCTTAGTCATTCTAATTTTTATATATCAATTTATTTTACCACTTGGAATTTTTCCTATTCCAATGTACATATTAATTTATCAATCTCCTAATTAATAACATTTAAGTCTAAGTTACTAATTAGAATCCAATCAAATCAAAATTCAAGGCATCACAATTCACAATTCACTTCATGTTCATTTTTAATCTTTCATACCCCGGAATATGTCAATTGAGTGCATTTTCTATCTTTGTAAAGTGTACAAATTATAATTCGTGTGTGTATGCTAATGATATGTATGTAAATGAAATGCTCATGATGCTAGTACTCATTCACAGTGATGTAGGGTTTTAACCCTAAGCATATTCTGGAAACTGAATATTACAAAGAGGGTAGAGAATGTAGTTGTTGATCACCTCAGCCACTTAGTCCGAGGGGAAGATGATGTCATTTTGAGAGAAATGAGCACTATTTTCTGGCAATTTGACACCTCCATATTATATAGATATTGTGAATTTTCTACTTGCTAACAAGATACCTGGAAGTTTGTCAAAGGCTCAGAGGGACAAGTGGAAGAGTGAAGCCAAGTACTTTATGTGGGATGATCCCTATTTTGGAGACATTACGCAGGCTAAGTAAAAAGAAGTTGTATTTCAAAGAGTAAGATGTTTTATATTTTGTCCTTTTATCACTCATATGCTTATGGAGGGCAATTTAGATTAAAAAGGACTACTCATAAGGTTTTGGAGAGTGGTTTTCATTGTCCTTCAATTTTTAATGATGCATATGTCTTCTGTAAGTCATACGATAGGTGGCAATGAACAAGTAACTTATCCTATAGAAATCGAATGCCACAAAGCCTTGTTCTTTTTTATGAAATCTTTGATGTTTATGGCATTGATTTCATGGGACTGTTTCGTTTGTCTTTTGGTTTTCATTATATTTTACTTTTAGTTGATTAGGTTTCCAAGTGGGTGGAAGCTAAAAGCCACCAAGACTAATGATTCTAAAGTTTTTGCAATTTTCACCAACTCTAATATTCTTGCTAGGTTTATGATGCTGAAAACCATTATAAGTGATAGGGAAACACACTTTTGTGATAAGTTGATGGAAGCCTTGTTTAAGAAGTACCATATCATATGTAAGGTCTCATCTTCTTATCACCCTTAAATAAGTGGCCAAATTGAGGTATCCAATAGAGAAATCAAATCCATCTTAGAGAAAATAGTTCAACCAAATAGGAAGGATGGAGCTTGAGGTTGGAAGATGCATTATGGGCTTATAGGATAGCCAAAAAAATGTCAATTGCCATATCCCTAAATAGATTGGTGTTTGAGAAGTCGTGTCATGTTCATGCGGAACTACAACATAAGACAAATTGGGCTATCAAACATTGTAACATGAATCTTAATGATGCAGGAGTGTATAAAAACCTAAAATTGCAAGAGCTTAAAGAGATACGGAATGAATCTTATGAAAATGGAATGATCTACAAAGAAAAGATCAAAGATTTCCATGACAAGGTGGTCTCAAGTAAAAGCTTTGTTATTGGTCAAAAAGTGCTTCTTTAAACTTAAATTGTTTCCAGGTAGGATGTTTTCTTGTTAGGTCGTTCCTTTTGTGGTATCTAATGTTTTCCTTTATGGTGTAATAAAGATGCTGAGTCTAAAATTTGAAAAAAATATTTAACATGAATGGTCATTGCTTAAATCGTTACTATGAAGTATTTCCATTAAAGAATGTAGAAGTAAGGGTACATAAAGACATAAATCACATTATGCAATAAAGAAACCATGGAGTCGAGCTAACGACAATAAATAATGGCACTGCTTAAAAGGTAACCCAAGTGGAGTTTGTTCCTTTTCCTTTATGGGTTGTTTGGTTGACTAGAATCACCATTTCATTCCTGATTTATTCTTGATAATAGATTATTTCATTGTTTGGTTAAAGAAAACATACAGAATATATATTCCAAGGGTTTACTTATTCATTAAGTTTGGGAAATAAGTAAACTCATCCTCCCCCTACCTTTATCTATTCCAAGTAGGTTGGGGAAAAAATGAGAATTTTATGGACAAAGATATCCTTAAGGAATCCACTTTATTACTTATCTATAATAATAATAATAATGTAGTTAGTGGGGACTATTGGATATTTTGGTCTTTTTGTTAGTTATTCCTTTGTCATTCCAAATTTATGTTTTCAAACCAAACATTGACATTACATCATCATTAGAAATTCTTAGGAATAAACTAAACTAAACAACATATATTTAATTCTATTCCTCATCTATTTTATTCCTAAAGAATCACTAAACTAAACAACATATATTTAATTGTATTCCTTATCTATTTTATTCCTAAAGAATCACCTTTTTATTCCTTATCTATTCTTACAAGTGAACCAAATGCCTTGTTACATTTTCAAATTTGTTATTTTGTTGAATGCTTCATCTCTTACATTTAATGTTACATTCGGGACAATGTTATATATATATATATATAGTCTCCTTTCCTATTGCTTATAAGATTATATAGTTATAATTTGAGGGTAGAAAAAATAAAAAAATTTCATGGCAACTTAGGTGTACATTCTTACCCTTATGGTTAGTTGATGTACGCTCCTTTCAAAAGAGTAGTGATTAGCTGTAAGACATAACCAGTAGAATTTTAAGCCTCTTAGACACACATCCATATCTATCTCGTTGTCTTTTATTTATGTGTGACCTTCATGATATGTATATCTTGACTTTCCTTTTATTTATTTGAGACTACATTTTTATCACATGCATTAATATGAAAATGATATATGCATTCTCTATTTTACAAGCTACATTAGTTAAATAGTTGTTCCAATAATATGATTTATCCTATTATTAAGCCCCTTGAGCTTTATTAGCCTTTTCTTTTTGTATTAACCATATTATGAGCCTTTAACCTAAAAAATGTCTTATCTAAGCCTTAAAGCTAGTGGAGCATTTGTGATTGTTGATATTTATGAAGACACGAGATAATAAGTATGAGGGTGCACATGTATGCAGGTTGGATATAGTTAATTGAATGTGATTTTTATCTCTTATCAAGGAATACCATTGTTCATGTAGTTTCTATCTATTTTTGTCTTTTTTTTGTATTTATTTTAAAAAGAGAAAAAGAAAATAAAAAGAAAAGAAGTTATTAAGGATTAAAAAAAACCATTTGTTTTGTAAGTAATTCATGATTAATGTGCAGAAAGTGGAGTTTATGTTTCCTCTAATGTCCAAAATCCTGAATGAATAAGCAATATGGTTAGCTTTGATCTTCATGCTACTCTGTTCAAATATTTGGGAGTTTCTATTACTACTTCAAAACCCAAATTCTTATATTTTCTCCCTTTGATTAAAAAGTCAAAAACTATAATACAAGCTTGGCAAAGTGGATTCTTATCTCTAGCTGCCAGATTAACCCTTATCACATTTGAATTGAATAGCATGCATACTCATGGGGCTACTCATGTTGTTATTCCTAAGAGGGAAATCAAGGAAATAGATAGATTATTGAAAGCTTTTCTGTGGTCTAGAAAATCTAAAAATAACAAATAATCTAAGGTGAAATGGAGTGATATCACTATTCCGAAGGTGACTAGGTCTCATACCTATTACTCAAATGCAAAAGGTTTTGCTCTTTAAGATAATTTGGAGATTATTTACTGAAAAAGAAGCTTTATAGGTTAAATGGGTAAATGCCTATCACCTTAATAACTATAATTTATGGCAGATCCAACAATCTCAAGGATTCTCATGGATTTTTAACCATATCCTCAACTTATATATCCATATTTTAAGCATAGGTTAGGTGACGGAGAGGAGATATGGTTTTGGTTCGATAATTGGACTGATTTCAACCCTTTTATGCAAAGATTTGAATTAGCTACAATTAGAAATAAAGTTCCTGCTGATGCTAGAGTGTCTTGGTTAATATAGGATGGGGGAATGGTCGGTAACTTTAGGAACTTTCATTTGCTATCTAAATACCTTCCTAACATACATGTAGAGAGGAGAAAGGATAGAATTATCTGGATGCATCATGCTTGTGGAATTTTCACCAATAGTTCTTATCATAACATACTAGTGCAACATTTGGATTTATTTTCTTGGGCTGATGTCACTTGTAAGTAAGTTTTGTATCCCAAAGCAGTGGTATTCACTTGGCTATTGATAAAGAACAAGTTAAGAACTAAATATAGATGGTTTGGTAGGTTTAATCCTATTTTTTTTCTTTGTAAACAATTGAATGAAAGCAAAGATCATTTTATCTTTGAATGTAGCTATAGCAAGTCAGTTTGGAGCAGGCTTTTAAGTATGTTACAACTTTCAAGCTTCAATTGTTTGTGGTCTAAGACATTAAAGACGATCATAAGGTATACCAAAGTAGGTTAGAGGAATAGTGTAATCATCAAGACTTCCTTCTAAATAGTCATTTATTCCACTTAGAGAGAAAGGAATAGGTGATTACACAAGAGTGAGGAATTGTAGAAACATCAACTTACTGAGCAAATTGTGAACTTGATCAGAGTTGTTATTATTGCAAATGATAAGCAAAGAACAATTAGCCAAGAACTTAAGAGTAAACTAGTTGCTTTGATGTAAATTTTCGTTTTTTGATATATATCATATTTAGTTTAGCTTCACTGGATTCGAGTTGTATGATTATTGATTAAGATCATGAAATAGCTTTTGCTATAATTAAATACAAACTTTATTTTTCAAAACAACAAAAGCAATTCATGATTAATCTTCCCTTCTTAAAAGTAATGAAAGGGTGACTAGATTATTATGTAAATAAAGGAGAAGTTGTTGTGAAAGGTCACTCCTTATGGTTATAGTGGATTGTTTATCATTATTCTACTATGTGGTTTCTTCTAATTCTTCATGTCTTATATGGTTTATGGTTTGAAAGCTTAAATCTAAGTTATGGAATAGAGTTTTCATATTCATTATAACTATGGCACCTAACTTGAATGAATGTTAATTTTTGCACTCAATGCTCCATTAAGTGTTTTTCCTGCTTCACTAGTTTTGATGGCTTTTAAACTATATGACCTAAATATTTCTCACCTCAACCTTTAGTTCCATTACAACTATAAAAAGTCCGTTAATTCTTGTTATGCATATAAATCTTTAATGGTAGAGAATAGAAAAGATATGTAAGTTGTGGAACATCTTAACTATGAAAGATGTTTGAGTGTACCTATAGATTGATCTTATTTTTTCTATCAAAGTCTATCCTTAGATTCCTCAATTTTTGAAGCGAATGGTTGTTGATCAATCATGAGTAAAAAATTGAATGTTTAACTCTTACTATGGGTTTTAAAAGTTATTCCTCTTTTCTTGTGACTATCTATTCTTAGGAAATATGGTTAAAGAGGAAGTGATATGATTTTGATTTTGATCTTTAGTTCTGCCCAGTGAAACCCAAAAGCTAAGTATGGGGGGGACTTGATAAATGCTTGATTGATTATATATTTATTCCCTAATACTTAGTGATTAATGTTATGTTGCTTTTAAGGTAGTTATTTTTATTCATATTTTAGTTTAGGTATAAGTTGTAAGAACAAGAACCAAAATGAGCTAAATTTACATCCTTGGTGTCGTTCTGTTGATGTTTAATGTTATTTACCTTTGTGGAGCAAAAAAGAGGACGGGATAAAGAATGGAAGAATTAAAGTTACTGTGACTTACATTGCTGTATATAGGAACATGTAACTCTTCGCATAGTACAAACTCAAAGACACTGTTTCAACCATCCCTGTGACCTACATGCCCGTTTGGAGACTTACATGACCATGTAATTTGTGTAGCCAACTGTGAATGTGTAACTTTATGGTTTATACAAAATTAATACATAGATTTATTATGAATGATTTAAATGGGCTTACTAAATTATTCATGTATGAATTCAATACCATAATTGGGATTGCAATAATTGTTGTAAAACTGATTTGTGTGTGGTAAACCAGTGGTCATGCATCATTAGAGATAAATTAGCATAGATTAAATGGCTCAAGCTTAGTTGTTGTTTAGATTAACATGTCTTTGTAATCCATAATGTAGTTGTCACACTAAATCTAGAGAGCTTGAATAAGGTTGTCTTATAGCTAGACCTAAGTAAAGAGCTTGTTTTAATTAGTTACAACCTAAGGGAAAATAGAGATTGATAGAACTTATTGTTAACCTACATATAATAGTTTCAAATAGAGGTACGAGAATAACATGATGATTAATTATACACATTCATGTCAAGGTTAAGATTGAATCATGAACTGGATTTACAATCCATCAATCAATCTTTTTAATTTTTAACTGTTTGATTTGATTTTTTTTCCATAAATTTAATCTAGTTTTATTGCATTAAGTGAATTCAAACCACCACGCTCAATTTTATACATTTTTTCATTTATTACAAAAGCTAATCACATACTTTCTATGAATACGATCCTTTCTTACCATTATTACAAATTTAATTTGTACAAAGTTATGTATTATTTTATGGTGTGTTTGGCACACATTAGACGTTGATTGATGTGGTTAAGGGTAAGTTGACACTTAGAGTGGGAAAAGAGAAGGTGGTGATTGATATCTTTAAAGCCTTTAAAAGAACTCTACCCTTATTGATATTAGTTAAAAGATTGATTCTCTATTGCATAATGAAATACTTAAATTTAGTTATGGTGATCCTTTGAAAGCATGTATAGCATTAGGACTCATCGAAAAAGAGAAGGATCATATCTCTCATGATTATGGTTTTATGTTAGAAAGAAAGCCTAAACCCTTACCATCTACTAGAGAAGAACTTGACCTAAAATTGAAGGAATTTCTTCCTTACTAGCATCATGCACATTTAAGAGACAATAGCATTTATCCTATTAAGATCTCTCACTTTTTATTTTATGTGTAGGAAAACAAGAATATTCAAAAAAAATATAAAGTCTAACTAAAACACTTCTAAAGAACCGCTTGTTAAGAGACAACCCAACTTTCTAAACATACTTCTCTTTTCTTTTAATTTATTAGTTTTTCTTTCTACTAATTTTTCTTTAATTTCTTTTTTAGATATCTTTTATCGATTATGAAGATTTCTTTACTTTCATATTTTTGTTAGTGTTTTTATATTCTCGTTTGTCTAAAATTAAGGATAAAGTAATGTTTAATTTTCAGTGGTAAATATTTATAACATCTTATTTTTCTTTAAATTTTACCTTATGACTAACAATTTCTTTAAGGTTGTGTATTTTTCTTATAAGTTTAAATTTTTAACTTAATCTTTGTGTTTCCATTTAAGATCACGTCAGTCAATTAAGATTGATAACATAAGTGTATACATAATTCTCCTTAAGAAAAGTGATGCAATAACTCTAACTGCTATAGAGGAGCGATACAACTATTCAAGAATAGAGGTGAAATTGGTATAGAAGAGTGATGCATTTCAAGTGTTGTTATTATTTTATAAGAGGAATGTAATTAATAAAAATAGTAATGTAAGTATTTCTTCTAACTAACACGATTGTTCTCCTTTTAAGTGATATAATTATTTCTTTCAAATGATGTAACTGTTCCTTTAGTTTGATGTAACTATTTCAAAAAATGATGGGATCACCTTTTTTTTTAAGAAAGGAAAGAAGGGATGGATTAATAAATAAAGAAGTTTACATCCTCAAAGAACCCTTAACACAAAAGAACACATTGGATATACCTAAAACACAAAAGAACACATTGAATATGTTGGTAACATATGGCTTAGAGATTCAAGGAGAGTAGTAAAGTGGGACTACAATATGTTGCAAGGTTTTTTCAGTAAAAGAATTTCTTGAGTCCCATTTATAACTTCATTCTAAGTGCATCTGCGGTTTTGCATTTGGCTTCAAACCTTCTCACATTTCTTTCTTCCTAGATTGTTTTCACACATAATCCCATAGCCAATAAGTAGATCAATTTGTTAGTCATAGGAATAGAAACATGTGTGGATAGCCAATGAATAATGGTAAAGAAAGAATTATTAGAACCAATCCATAAGCATTTTAGCTTCACTTGTTCCCAAATAAAACTTAGAAACTAAACACATGAAGGATAGATGATCTCTACTTTATCTTATGTAAAACATAGAGACAACTTTTGTTGATTTCAAGGTAAGAAAGCCTATCAATAGTATTTAGCCGATTCCTGACAATAAGTCATAAAAGAAAAGATACTTTTAGAGGAAGAAAATTATGCCAAATGATTCTACTCCAGTTTAGTTTTAGAATCTTCAATATGAGCATATCTATAGTAATCTTGTTTGATAGTTTGCATGTTGGAAGATCTCTCCAATAAAAGGTGTGATGAATTAGGGGAATAAGGTGGTTGCAACTGACTAAGAGAACAAGGGAGTCTTTAGGACTTACCATCAATGAATGAACTGAGTCTAGTATAAAAGGGAAAAAGAGAGATCATTGATGCAGGTAGATGGTGGATAAAAGAGCCTTGACCTAACCAATTATCAAACTATAAAGTGGTTAGTAACCCATTGTCGACTTTACACTTAACATCATCTTGGACTAAACTTCACAGGTGCACTAACTGATTTAAGAAGTAAAAGTTAGAAGGACTGTTAATCATCTCCTAAATACATCTACACTTGAGAAAGTAGGAATGGATCCAACTAATCCATAGTGATTTTTTGTCTTTAAGTATCCACCATAGTCTCTTTAGTATGAGAGCTTGATCGAAGAGTTTTCCTGGGGGGGGGGGGGGGGGGGGGGGGGGGGGGGGGGGGGGGGGGGGGGGGGGGGGGGGGGGGGGGGGGGGGGGGGGG